>JAHBCN010002132.1:0-98544 GCA_019359885.1 Listronotus oregonensis
GATGTGCCACCAGACGCACCGCCAAGGACCTTAAGAAGAAGATCAAAGGATTCTCCGAGGTACAAATTTAAAATATTTTTTCCCAAAAATATACAACATATACTTAAACTTGTTTATATCAATAATGCAAACATTCCAATATAGAAAGTACAAAATTGTATCGGAAAAATAAATACTTTCCGATAAATCACCATTGTCACTTAAAATATGTACTTTAAGACTAAAACTTATAAATAAATCTACCTTTCTTTATTCATAGAGCCACTGATCAAAAAACCGATCAATCGGACACAAATTTCTACCCAGAAAAGACTGATCGACCTCCTCCTTCCCAGGAGCTTCCGAGGACGGAGATGCTTGAGCCCGAAATAGACGATCATCCCCCTCCCCGACCCCCTGAGCCCTTGGAAGGACTTTACATGCCTTCCCAACCTCCGGCGAGTTTTTACGCACTGCGGGCGAAACAGTATGTAGGTTTAGAAAATGATAACATTCCAACTGTGCCTAGAAGGAAGAGGCAGCAGAGTAGTAGGTCTAGGCCTGTATCTAGGTAGGTTTAAAGGAAAACAAAACAAAAAATCTTAAAAAATGATCCAAAGCTGCGCTAAAATTTGGTTTTGGATTTATTTTAACATTTTTTTAATGAAAAACTCCGTCTGATAATATTATTTTTAAAAGTATTTTGAAAAAGAAGTATGGTTACTGTTTTTGAAAAACAATTCTATAATATTCAATCTTTATTGTTACAGGCGTGGCGTAGTTGATTGGTATTTAACTTATTATGGCGGACTACTGTGATCTGTGGTTGTATACTTAGTGACATAAAAAATGCAACACCCACAATTTTTGTTGAAATTTGATAAAAACTTTTAAACATATTTGCTTTCGTGGAAGTATACGAGGATAAAATTTTGAAGGCATTCCGAGTTTTTTTGTAAAGGCTTTTTTATGTTTACTTAATATGCAGTGATTTTTTCTGTAATTGGATTTGTTTGGTTCCATTTGTTTCATTGCATTATTATGCCTAGAGTTCGCAGATGCGCTAATTTCACTCAACTTTCCGAGTTTGAGATGAGTCAGATAATCGGGTTACGTGAAGCCGGATTTTCTTTTGGAGAAATCGCTAATCGAGAAAATCGAAACGAAGCTACTGTAATGAGATGTAGTCGAGCGTGGTTCCAAGAAAGCAAAAATCGACGAGTTAGAATTACCCCCAACTAACATTTTTTGAAGCCTAAAGTTTTATTAAACGGTAACGGATATTTATAAGAGGTTTATAAGGAACCTTAACTTTTATAATAGTTTTTATAGTTTTATAAGAAAACTACTGGTGTTAAAAGTTTTGTAAGACGCCCAGAAAATACCAAAATACTTTAAGTTTCATAACATTGCATCCAAAGTGTTTCCGTTACTTTATTTATAAAACCTTTGGTTTTGGTTACATAAAGTTTTTTAAAAGTGTTTTATAGCGTTCTTAAAAACCTTATTATAAAACTTTTACTCTTGGGGTTTTATAGCTTACTTCGTAAAACCCTTATAAATCTTAAGGCACCTAATAAATATTCTAAAGCTACTACAAAACCTAAAGAATTTTATAAAACTTATACTCCCAGTAGCAACTTTTTTATGTAAAAGGGGCACAGCGGGGCACTATATTTTTTAGGTTAAGATGTTTAATAATTGTTTTCTGTGTTTTCTTAATGTTTAATAATTGATTGTAAGTAAAACATGTCACAGGAGGGAAAAAAATGGAAAAAGTTTAATATAGTAGCAGCTTTTATAGAAAGTGCGCTAAAACCCACGAGAATATTTTGCGAAGCACACCATCAGGTGATAAATCACTCACAACTCAAATTACTGAAAATGGAATAGACCAAAACTTACACTTTCCTCAAGAAAATATATTGCCAAATACTCATTATGCAGTTGACATTTGACATTTAAGGAACTAATAGCTTTCAATTGGTTTTCCGGTTACTTCTGGTTTTATACCGGTAACGAAGGTTTCTATAAATACCTTTTTGGTAACTTATAAAACTATAGGTATAGGTATCACAAAAGCACCTAAGGTTTTATTGCAAGAATATTCCCATAAGACACTTAGGTAAGTTTTATAAAAGTTTTTAAGGTGTTTATTATTACTTAAAGGCTCATATAAAACTATAGGTGTTTAAAAAGCAAAATGGCGAACATGGCGTCCTTTTATATGGCGGACACTATGTTTGTGTTCGAATTGACATAAATATTTACACAAAAAAGAAGAATATTTGATTTTAAGCCATACTACTGAAACTAAAAGATGTACTTCTTTAAAAACATGGGGTTAAGAAATGTTGGGCAGTTTATTTGCAAAAAACAAATCATGAGACATAATTTTAATTTTGAGGTTTTTACAAAAACAAATTTTTAGAGAGCCCTTTAGGGGGGCGCTTTAGTTTTAGGAAGGGTAAATTGTAAAATTACTCGATAAATCTTTCATGCCAAGTAAAATTAAGTCCTCATAAAAAATTCTCAGAGTATTTAAGTTGTTATAATAATTATTAAATACGCCATTTTGATAATATCAAAGTAAACATCCATTGCTGTCAACTTTAGAGTAGAAGCAGAATCAAATGACAAGGACTTGAAATAGAACATATTGTAAACAACTGATGTAGAAGGAGATAAAGCTAAAAGAGGGCTTTTTTATTTGGTGTTCATAAACACTGTAGGTCAGGAAGTTTATAATGGTTTTTACAAGGAATATTAAGGTTTTATAGCGGTAAGAAAATGTATTCCTTGCCGCTATAAAACTTATTTATGGTTTATAAAGGTAACGACAATCTCTTAGTTACAAATAAATGGAGAGTAAAGGTTTTATATGGTACTAAAATTTAGTCACAATTACTTTCATAAGATTCTCCATTTAAGTGCTATAGGGGTTTTATAAGAGTAACGAAAACGTTTCGCGAACCATTGATAGGTTCTTAGGTTTTATAAAATAGGCAATCGAAAAACCATTACCATTATAAAACACAAAATTTTAGTTGGGCTGGACCCTAAAGACATACTACAGAGCGACAGGATCGTTATTTGGGGCAACTAGCACTTAAAGATCGAGTTTCTGCAACAAGGGCAGATGCAAACCAGTGGTTTGATGCTGTCGGAAAGGCAATAACAATGAGAACAGTTTATCGCCGAAAAAGGTCTTTTGGAATGTTTTCATACCGTCCCCATCTTGTACTACCTCTGCCCCAGTGCACTGCATCGTCGCAAAGATTGATATGGAATAGGGAGAAACTTGAATGAAATATGGAATGGAACACAGTCGTGTTCAGCGATGAGTCCAGATTTTGTTTGGGCACACGCCAATTTTCCATCAAACGGCATATTCATCGCGCTGTGGCTGTTATGCTATGGGGTGCCATTGCTTACGGCAGCAGGTTACGATTAGTGTTTATTCGAGGTAGCATGACTGCCCAGCGTTACATCCACGAAGTTTTACAACCACATCTGCTCCCCTTTTTGGAAACATCGTAAGATCCACTTTTTCAGCAGGACAACGGACCTCATGTAGCACGTGTTAGTTTAGACTTTTTAGAAGCACCCGGTGCAAATCTACTTCAGTGGCCTCCTCGATCTCCAGACCTTTCCCCTATCAACCATAACGAACGTGTAGCGAACAGAGGAGCTTCGACACATTATTAGGTTAGGTTAGGTTTAAAGTGAGTGGACTTTTTACGCCCTCCACTGCGACCGCTCGGTCTATTGTGGCTCACACCTTTTTATATCCCTCCCAATAGGATCAGACTCCTAATGAATCCGATATTAGATTGGGAGAGAGTTCTTACATCTCCTCTTACTCGTGTCGCTACCGGACACGATCACAATATGTGTTCGATTGTGTTCTGGTGTCCCTGTCTCCTGGAGAGTGTGACGAGCAGACGATTAGATCCGTCATGCTCTCCTCTTCCGGTCTAGTGACGTGGTCTAGTGATCAGGTCCTTGTAACAGGAACCAGATCTTTCTTCTGAGGCCGCATCTCCGGCCTTACCCTATGAAAACGGTCCTATCCGCTTTCTGTTTAAAGCCAGGGAACCCTTTTCCCTATAAAAGCGGTTCTGTCCATCTTCTGTTTGGATTCAGGGATTCCTTTCTAAGCACCTGTTTGTTCGGGATAGAATTACTGAAACAGGCGCCGGTGACTTCGGGGACACCTTTCGAAACGGATTCACCCGGCGCACCTTTGTCTGCTTGTGACCTTGGGTGGCACTTCTCGAAACGGATTTATACGTTTCGGTCAGCGCACCTTTGTCACTTTTTTCCTATAAAAGCGGTTCTCTCCACTTTCTGTTTGGAGCTAGGGAAGTAATAGTCCACCATGGCAGAGCCCCGCATTACCGCAGTAAGGCTAGATACTCTGAGAGGTCGCCCTGTATCTCAAAGGCACCGTTGGGGACATCTGTATAAGGCACAGGATGTCATTCACTCATCAGCACGGTATGCTAACACCATGAGTTAAGCCTTGTGTTCATCTTAGCTTCGGATCCCGTTCCATACGCTAGCCAAAAGAGTTGCCGAAAACCAGCAACTCTAGCGCATGTTCCAAAAGATCCTACTGGACCCAACCACGACAACGACGTGCGAACACATTATTAACATTAACTAAAAATCATCATATCTCAGCTATTTTGCGAAATTTTGAGTTCAAATTTTAATCACTTTCCATTTATCAGTAGATCTAAAAATTGTAAACGTATGCTCAAAATTACTCCTACTCGGTGTTGCATTTTCTGTCACTTACTTAGTATATTTCATGAAAAATAAATACCAATATTTAATATCTTGCAAGAATAAAAAAAATTCAAGTTTGTGCCTATTCTGTTGTAAACTACCATTACACTTTTTTTAGATCGAGATCAACATCAGACGACTCCTCAATTACCCCCTCCCACCCGCAGACCCGAAGTCCACGCTCTACACGTCGATTCAGCGAACCATCGATTCCAGAACTATCTGGACGCCTAATCCATGCTTGCGGTGCCAGGATAAATAATTCATTGAAAAGACTGATTTATCAACTGACCGAGAACATAGTGAGGAACGCGGACGGGAAACAAGACTTGCACGTTTTTATAATCATACTTTTAGTGTTGATAGCGGGCTTAATATTGCTAGGTTATGGTGAGGATAGGACTGTTGTTCACTTACACCATTGGGAGTACTTTAATCCTCCTAAAGATCTGTAAGGGTTTTTAATTTTTCTATAAGGTTTGTAACAAATTTCATAATGATAATATACAGGGTAAGTATAAAGTCTGGGAACGGTTAATTATTTGCGTTGTTTATAAAACTAGTTTTTATATAGCAAACATTAATGCATTTAATAATCGCAATATAATGTTTTGTCGACTTCCGGTTTAGCCGGAAATGATCCTAACTTTTTGTTTTTAAATGCAATACCCTGTATATTTTATTGGTATCGAAAGCAGAATTAAAAACTACACCAGGAAAAATTATAATTAAAGGCTTTATTTTATTTAAAAAGTGATAAAAAATTAAAATAAAAAATACTTTCGCGCTTAACCTTTAAAAACATTGACATGTTAGTTGCTATGGCAAAACCTAATAAAACAAATTAATATATTTTGAGAAGTTACAAATGACATAACTTAGATACTAATTTAAATATATTGTCGACTTCCGGTTTACCCGGAAATGATCTTAATTTTTATTTTTACATGCAACAAGCTGTATATTTTATTGTTTTCGGACGCAGAATAAAAAAGGCGCATAAAAAATTATAATTCAAGGTTTTATTTATCTAAAATGTGATAAAAATAAAACAAACATTCTTTTAGCAACTCGCCTTCCTTTAAAAACACTGACATGTTAGTTACTCTAAAACAATTAGCTTTTTTGAAGGGAATGCGATTAGCTAAAAGTATTTTTTATTTTAATTTTTTTGTTACTTTTTAAATTATATGAAAATATTAGCCCCCATCATTTACATAAAACAATGTATTTGACTGAAAAAAGTAAAATTTAAATTAACTTACATCCCTATTTGCGGATGATTAATCTTAGAATAAATTTTCTCAGCAATAAAATCGTAGTTACAAAAATACTGTGCATAGCAGGCCTACTAAAACGTAACATTTATCTATATATATAATAATTGGATAATTTATGTAGGATATATATATATATATAGTATATATATATATATATATATATATATATATATATATATATATATATATATATATATATATATATTTATTTGTCTGTCCACGTGATTCTGAAGTTATGGCTTGAGCTAAAATCATGAAATTTGGCACAGTGGTAGTCTTTAGCAGTGGCTGGAACCTAACGAAGCCCGTTTTTTGAATTTCGCCCCCGGGACAAAAATAGGAGCAACAAAGTGTTTTTTTACCGTTAGCCGTACGGAGGCGTCTTACGGAGACAGAGGCTACTTAATATTGTCACTCGCCTGGCGGAGACAGGCTTTTCATCTAGTGCTTTAATAAATTAAATAATATGCAACAAAAAAAAAAGAACTAGTGCTGCCTTCAATTTATAAAATACCAATTTATCTGCAGCTTAAATATTAAAAAAACTCAAAGAGTTATATTCTCGCTGCAGGGTCGGATTTAACTTTTTGCCGCCCATAGGCTGATATGTTTTTGCCGCCCTAATATGTCAATATTTTTTGGATATCAAACGAAAAATTTAGCATTAGAGAATGTAAACTTTCTTAGTTAGTAATTCTTATAAAAATTTAATAAACAAATTTAACAAAAGTAAATCATACAAAAAATTAAATAACATTTTTTTTTAAACAAACACATTTTTTATATAAAAACAAATATAAATTAAAATAGTAAAACAAGTCTTTTTTGATACTATGTATTATTTAATTATTGGCAAAACCCTATACTAACATTTTTCTTCGAAACTCTTTTTCTGCATAATTAAGAATTATATCATTAAAATTTACGATTACATTTTTTTAAAAATAAATGGTAAATTTGCCGCTCTAGGCTTCAGCCCACTCAGCCTTTGCGTAAATCCACCCCTGTCTCGCTGTATTGTATTGATATTTTAATAATAATTCATACATTTTTTAGTCCTAATATATTAAAAATAACTTAATTAAATATCTAAGTTAAAAATTTGTTGTAAAATTGTTCTATTGTATTTTTTTTTATTTGATTAATTTTGTCAATAAAAAAATTATCATAATATGACTACGGTATTGAAAACTGATGAAAAAAAAAATTATAGCTGATTTTTTGCCCCCCAGGTAGCTGCCCCCTTGGCGGGTACCCATCTCTTCACCACCTAAATACGGCCCTGACTTTTAAAAAACAACTTTATAAACAACGGAGGTAATCGGCCGTTCCGGGACTTTTTACTTACCCTGTATGTTTTCAGAATATTATGTATCTCTTATACCTACACATTTTGACGACGATAAAGGCTTTAGAACATTGTTCAATTTTTCATATTAAGGTTTTGTTAACGACCACAACTTGGAGAATTTTAATTTTAAGTTTTTTCATATAAAAACACGTTAAAAATCAGTGCGAATAAAAGTTTTAAAAATTCTAATAACATTATCCCTCCAGAAAATATGCAATATTATATGTTATAATTAAATTTAATAAACCATAAAAAGTTTCAATATTAAATTATGCAGAAATGTTACAGTCTCTCACGTTGTTTTGAAACAGCATATATTGGAAAATCATAACATTTTCTTCAAAACGGTCCTTTTGACAGTTTTAATGCTTAAAGGATAAAGTAGTTGATTTGAAAACCAGCCATTTATTCCTTTATTTAAAGGGTCGTTGCTCACAACAGTTAACAGTTAAAGATCTTAGTTAAACGGTTCTTTTTGTTCTATTATAGGAACCGAATTTACTTCCTAGTTGATGTTTCGACCTGGACTGAGTGATTTAGTCCGAGAGTTGGTGAACAATTTTGAGTAGGTTCTCGAGTCGCTTTAAAGGTTGGTGTTATTGTCCTTAAAGGGCCTTTTTAACATAAAAGTCAAAGTCTGGCTGAGGGTAGTGGCCCTCTAATAACCCTTGATTTTTTTTAATGCAATGGTAGGGGACCGCTACCCTTCAGCCAGACATTGACTTTTATGTATAGAGGTCCTTTAAAGACAATTACACAAATTTTCAAAGTGCCTCAAGAGCCTTCTCAAAATTTTGAACCAGCTTTCCTACTAATTGTGGCATAAAATATGGTATAGTTGTTTTCGCCTGGACTACCTAAGTGGTTGTAGCAAAAAATATGGTCCTGGGTGATTAAAATTTTGAAAGGTTTATTTTCTAAAAAAGAAGTTGGTTTCTTTAAGGATAAAAATTTTCTTTTTGGAAACCAAACCATTTTTATTTGAGCAATTTTTTTAGAAGCATATTTTTTTTTTTTCTATTAAATACTAATTCTGAACCTTTCAGACATTGTTTTATGGCTTCAGGTAGTTAAATTTCTGGATTGCTATGAAGGAAGTGGCTCAATATTCAAGGAGCATTTATAGGTTCCAGTTCACCGAAATTTGGTCTTAAAACTTTAATTTTAGTACCATTTTTAGTGTTTGAACATTACTCTCAGTTAAACCACTTATTGATGGCAAATAAAGTGAAACCTGGTTAATTGAGATTTTAAGGGACCAAGGATTTTGTACCATTTAAAGAGGTTTTCATTTATCCAGGTTTTCAATTAGACAGGTTTAAAATAGTTGTTGTCTCATTTACAGAGGCCTCCGCTATAGAGGTCAAAATGTATCGTTATTCTATGTATAGAGGTGAAAATGTTAATAAATATGCGTATTTTATAAATGGTTTACCACTTACATATTAAAAAATCTATTAAATATACTGCGAAATTGATAAAATATTTCACTTATACAGATGATTGAGCTACAAAGTCCCATTTATAAAGGTTTTCATTGAAAAAATCCTAGAAATCAAATCTCATTTAACCAGGTTCGAAAACTCCCATTAACAGAGATAATTCGATAAAGAAGTACCGGGACCTCATTGTAATTCCCAATAATAGAGGTTTCTCACTTATCCAGGTCCCACTTAACCAGGTTTCACTGTATATTCTTTGCCATACACTTATGTCAACAACTCATAGATTTTAGTTGTTTATGTTTCAAGTTTTAAGTTAAATTTCACACAAATTTGTGGCTCTATTTTACATTTATCATTATTCCTACAAAATAACAAAAAAAAGGTTGTTTACAGAAACGTGGATACGATATTCAAAAGACTTCACGTTGAATAGTTGCTAGTCGCTACTTTTTTGTAGCACGGCAGTATCCTTATTTAATAGCCACACCTGGTATACCATTTTCCAGTTATCAAAAGTCAGGTTCTGCATCCAAAATTCCAAATCATTTTGTAGCTCAAAAAGTAGTTGTTTATGCAACCAGTTGGGAAAAACATTATTTTTCGTAACGAGCAGATTTCTGCGAAACGAGCGAAGCGAGTTCCACTAAAGAATGTAAGTTATGAAAAATAGTGTTTCCCAACGCGTTTCACACAATATTTTTTCTAATTTTAAATATGATATAATTCTTTTTAATTTTGTCTAATTTTGACATTTAAAGTGACAGTTTCCAAAACTCATTGACGTTGTCAAATATCTTACTTTTCATCACCAGTCACGAAAAATTTTACTTTTCGTAACTATTTATGAGAACTAAGATAGTTGACAACGTCAATAAGTTTTGAAAAGTGTCTTTTAAATATCAAAATTAGAAAAAAAAATCTATGGTAAATATTGGGGAACATTACCAATTTTAGGGTTTTTTTGTTTCAGGCTTACTGAATTCTTTATATATAATAATAATAATATCAATAATAAACCTTTATTGCATATGCAGCGAAGATTATGTCCATAGTGTATAATTTATTGTCTGAAACGGTACTATAGTTATTTTTTTAATTTTGACATTTAAAATGACACCTTTCAAAACTCATTGACGTTGTCAAATATCTTAGTTTTCATAACTAGTTACGAAAAGTAAAACTTTTCGCAACTGGTGATGAAAAGTAAGATACTTGACAACGTCAATGGGTATTGAAAAGTTTTTTTATATTTTAAACCTAAATTAAAAAGAATCATATCATATTTAAAATTACTTTTTATGTCAAAATTTAAAAAAAATGTCTAATTTTGACATTTAAAGTTACGAAAAACAGTGCTTTTTCAACTGGTTGCACAAATAACTATTTTAAAATCAAAATACAAAGTGTTTTTTAGAAAACTAAAACGTTTTATGCAAAAATCGGGGTTTTCATAAAAATGTGTTAGGTTAAAATTAAGATGATTATTTTAAAGTCGTTTTGTTTACTAGTTATTTTTACACAAACGCCCATTTTCTCGGGTTAAAAAAGGGGAAAGCTAATATAAAGATGCTCAAAACAAAGGTGCTAATTAGGAATTTAAATATTACTTTGGTTTTAACTATTAATGGTGATTTTTTTGTTAAGTTTTCAGTGGTACATAGGTATATTTTAGTTATAAATATGTTGGATATTTTAGCTATGTTATTTATTTGCAAAAAATTACTTATAAAAAATTGTACGTTTATTTGTTGTATTAAATATGATATTGAAATAAATGGTATTATTTAATGTTGTCAATTTTACTTACTTAAAAAACACAATCTTAAAAAATATAACCATATCCAACAGTGAAACCAGTGGCTTTAGTTCAGTAAGCAAAGGTTTTTTTTCAGGAAAAATATGTAGAAGTTTTTTTCTCACCGGTTCTATGTTTTTTGGGCTGCTGAATCCGAATCTAAGGTTTGCCACCTCGCCAGGCATGAGCTTCACAACGAAATTTCAAAAAACCTCATATTTTCGACACTTTTTCAGTTTTTTAACTATAACTCGAAAATAAGCGTTTTTTGATGATAACTATGATACATCAAATTAAAGGAGACAAAATTTCCGACAAATACGTATAATAACACTAAAGTCTGGAACAATCCATAACGTGGTTAGATCGTGTTGAAATGGCATTTCTTGACTATTGGCAAGGTGCGAAGTATATGGTGGGGACTGCTGAATCGATTGCAGTGCTCGCTGTGGTCAAATTTTTCAATAAATCATGCTCAATTCAAATGTAAACTATTAGATAAAAATAATAAAAATGGTGCATTATAGTTTTTGTGTGCTTA
Source organism: Listronotus oregonensis (assembly GCA_019359885.1). Lineage (NCBI taxonomy): Eukaryota > Metazoa > Arthropoda > Insecta > Coleoptera > Curculionidae > Listronotus > Listronotus oregonensis. Next base: position 11,186 of record JAHBCN010002132.1, read on the forward strand.
AATGTCAGAATACTGGCCGAAATAGTTAATGCAAATTTTATACATTTCCAACTGCTAGTTGGAAATTAGAAAAAAGGTCAAAATGGATAAATGCAGTTAAAAGAAAAAAGTAAGTAGCCGAATGACGTTCGGGTTTCGAGGTTAGGCGAACTTTCAAATTTGACGTAACAAGAAGAAAAACTTATCGTTTCTTGCCGTGTACCGTTTGTTCCTGCCTTTTCCTGAAGTTTTTTAATAATTTGCGAGATTCTTTTTAATAGACTAAGTAGTGCCTGTGTAGTCTCCTGTGATTATGAATAGAGAAATGGCTATAAAGCCTTCAAGTAAGTAAATATATATTAGTGTTAAGTATATTGAAAAAGCCCTAGACTCGTAAATTTGTCAGGTGATTTTTTACTTATCGGACCAATTGCCGATTTTTGTCTAAGGTTAATAAAAAAACTATTCATCAATTAAAAATAAATTATTATTTTTAAAAAACCTGTTTAATATGTTACATTTTTAAATATATTTTTTTATTTTTTATTCTGACATTTGTAATTTTATTTAACTGTCATTTACATTTATTACACCGAATAACCTTATTCCCCAATAATAAGGTCCGAGTTCGATTCTACAAAACTTCAAGATTTTTTTTTATTAAAAACACACTTTTTATACTTACTGTCTAAGCTTTAAAATTGTTTATTCACTATTGATATTGTACTTCACTTTTACAGTGCTGAACAGGATTATATATATTAATTTACGAAAAATAAATAAATATTATAAGTAATCTTACACCTCTCACATGGTTTTGAAGCATGATTTAATGCAGCCGTCAGATGTCGTTGTTACCGCGCACGGTGCCAATACCATCAATTTTATACACCTCCAAAATCAATTATTTTATGATTACCTGGTATGTCCTAGATTACATATAAAGAATTGGCAAACGTGATTAAGGTCCATAGGTCAACGAGCCTTCTAGTTCGAACGAAATCGCGCTACTTTTAATTTAAGGGGAGTAAGGTTTTGATAAAAGGAAATATATTTAAAACAAATTTTTATTTACACAAAAAAACAAAACACCATTTTTTAAAATTTTCATATTCATTCGTCGTCCTCATCTGCAGAATTATTACCTAAAACAACGAGAATGGAGACTTTAGGTAACTATAATAGAAGCAATGTCGTTCATGTTCATTATGGACAAAATATATTATGTCTTTGCAAAATAGACTTTAATGTTATTAAAAAAAAAGGTAAAACAGAAAATAAGAAAAAAAAGTCATTACCTGCATAAATCTCAGGATTGCGTTTGCAGATAATTCATTTAGAAGGACCAGGCTGTATAACCGCAACGACGTAATGTTTTCTTTTTAGTAAGTTCTGGTCAGTGGACTACTCAAGCTCTTGAAGGATAGGCGCTGATCTCTCCACTGAAAGTTATTTCAACAGCAAAGTGATACTTTCGCGCGACTGCCGAACGACGCGAAGCGGAGTTCGGGCAAGCAGTCAAGTGTTCGAAAAGTCACTTTGCCAAGCGTTAGGGAACAAAATTTTTCCATGAGCGTAAGATAATACCAATATTAAAGCAATTGTTATTTTTTAAATTATGTTTAATCTGAAAGAACTACTCACAACATATTTATAAATGGGAATTATTGTTGATAACATTTACAACAAAAGAACAGTTATTAGCATATTTAAATTAATTGCAGAACTGTAATTTCATTTAGCGAGTGGCTTATGGAAGCTTATTGTACGGCTTGATGAAGGTTGACTTAGCTCAGGAGGAGTTGTTCATGGTCAATATTTTATTCGACATATCCTTTTTCTGATTTGTGGATTCATCAATGTAGCTCTCAGCTACAGCCGTTGATTTCCAGCCCCCAAGTCGCTTGACATTGGTAATTCCTTCTCCAGAATCCGCTAACATAGTCGCAGAGGATCGACAAAAACTATGTCCAGTGTACTCTTCTGGATTTTTTAATTTTAGGTATGCAGCAATTTCTGAAGGCATTTTACCTATTGAATTTATTCCCACACATTGCGTACTGCATGCTCCTTGTTTATACTGGACAAAAAAACGTCTGTGTGGGGTATGTGGTTTTCGCAAATTTGCATATTTACGGTACAATTGCAGATAAAGTCCGTTATTTGTTTCATCGGACACTACAAAGATTCTGGAAGTGTTATTTTTACTGTCAGGAATTTTCACCACTATCAAATTTTCATTATCCTGTATGTCATCAATCATTATTTTTGTAAGTTCATCTCTCCTACAAGCACCGGCTAATACAAAAATTGTAGCAACTTTTATTAGAAGGTAAATATTATCAGGTGCTTCTTTCATGAATCGTGAAACTTCTTCTTTGCTGAAAGTTTTTGATTTTTTTGGCCGGTATCCCACGTTTTCGTGTTTAAGTAGTGATGTTAGCTTGAAATATGAACTTAAATCAAGGTTCCTTTTCACTTTGAGGACACATTTTAACATAGAGTACTTACTCCATAAAGTATTAGGTTTATATGTTTTTTGCAAATCCGCAAAATAGGCCAAGAACACTTCTTCTTTAATACTTTTTGTCCCCTTGCTGGAGCACCAGTTTTCGAAATGACTATATTGATTCTCATATTTTTCACGAGATTTTGCTGGTAATAAATTCCAACTTACGTTATTTGCTGCATCCAGGATAAAATCTGGTAGCTCCTCATCGGAACTACTCATTTTAAACAATTATTTTTATCGGATTTTTATTTAATTAAAAAAATATACTATGACGCCTTTTCATTAAAAATGCTTGCTTGTATGGAAATTCATTTGTGCAATTGCTTGTTCATATGGAAACGAAGAAAAAATCTGACATGTGTTAAAATCACCAAGATTACATATTGTTGCTTGACTTGTCATAATCATTTATTATTATTATAAAGGGTAATTAAAAAAATGTTTTTTTTTGTGTTTTAGTTGAAATATTGAAAATTACGAAGTAACAAACAAAAAAGAGAATAAACTAAAACTTGCAATGGCTTCGTATATTGCATGAAATAGCCTACAATTACTAAAAAACATATAAATCTTGCTTACCTGTAAGATTTTAGAGTAGTTTTACTTTTCCGCACGGCGCGCAGAAAGTTCACTTTTCCGCAAGCCGTGCGGAAAAGTGCAACTTTGTCCACTCAAATGCGTGCAGAAAAGTGGACTTTTCCGCACTCACGTAGGAAAAGTATAATTATAACATTTAGATCTGTGCATGTGCAGAAGAAATTTCGGCGACAAGGGAAAAATTCCTAGTGGCCTTGTATGGCGAGGACCATCGCACTGCTTCAGTTAATAGACTACGGTACAAACAGTATGCATCATTAGGATTTAAGGTTAGCGGAAATGTAGCACCCATCCCCTCACTAGAGCTTCAGCCCAGCAACACAATTACAGGGTATTTCACCAAGTACTGCAGTGGCTGGAAAAAATTCAACCACCTGAGCTGTGGGGATGAAAAGTTATTAAAAGCAACTTGATTCCCCTTTAAGTCCAAAACCCTAGAGAAGCTTCTGAAATTCATGCACGTGCCCAGGGCCATTGCGGATGCAAAAGGGTTGGATTATACTGCTTTAGACAGAGTTTGACTTGTGAAAAAAAGTTCTTTAATATAGAAATACTGCTAAGTGATGACTATAAAGACATTTCACCTGCAAAGATCAAAGGTAATTATACTATAACAAGTAATTATTATTCTGATCTAGTATGTATCACTGTAAATTGGGAATTATACTTGCACAGATCTAAATGTCATAATTATATTTTTCTAGTGGATAGACCAGCGCCTATTCTTCAAGAGCTCGAGTAGTCCACTGACCAGAAAGGACTTAAAAGAAAACATTACGTCGTTGCGGATATAAAACCTGGTCCTTCTAAACGGATCATCTGCGAACGCAATTCTGAGCTTATGCAGGTAATGACTTCTTCACCTCTTATTTTCGGTTTCTTCTTTTTTTCTAATAATATTAAAGCCTTTTGTGCAGACATACTAAATTGTGTCTTTAATGAACATGAACGGCATGTTGCGTTTATTATTGTTCTTCAAATTCTGCAGATGAGGACGACGAATGAATTAAAAAATTTTAAAATGGTGTTATTTTTTTTTGACTAAATAAAAATTTATTTAAAATATTTTTCTTTAATCAAAATCTTATTTCCCTTTAAAAAAAAGCTCGTTGACCTATGGACCTTAATCACTTTTGCCAATTCTTTATATGTAACCAAGACATACCAAAGGTAATCATAAAATAATTGATTTGGGAGGTGTATGAAATTGATGGTATAGTCAAGAAATGTCATTTTTCAACACGATCTAACGAAGTTATGAATTGTTCCAGACTTTAGTGTTATTATACGTATTTGTCGGAAATTTTGTCTCCTTTAATTTAGTGTATCATAGTTATCATCAAAAAACGCTTATTTTCGAGTTATAGTTAAAAAACTGAAAAAAGTGTCGAAAATATGAGGTTTTTTGCAATTTTCTTGTGAAGCTTATGCCTGGCGAGGTGGCAAACCTTAGATTTGGATTCAGCAGACTAAAAAACATAAAGAACCGATAAGAAAAAAACTTCTACTTTTTTTTTCCTAGAAACGCCGTTTCTGAACCTTGGATGACTGAACTACTTAGTGTATATCGGCGGGCTATTTTAAAAAGAATATCGGACAACACATTAAATGTTTTCTATATTAATACAGAGCTTTTTATTCGGTTTAACGTATAAAAATTAGAGTATAATTTGGCCAAAATTGCGAATCAAGAAGAAGCATGATTTTCAAAAGAAATATTTTTTAACACGCTAAAACAACAAAATTTTTTGACAAAATTCAAGGAACGATCCAAAGAGATTTCCACGTGCACGAACTGCGTTGACAGTGCCCCGGTGCCACGCTTTCTTCCGGGTCTTGAAGCCCAATATCGAAAATCTTTCATTTTAATCGGTTACGTGGATTTCTGATATTAATCAAAATCCTCGAGCAAGTAACTGAAGCAAAAAAATTCTTTAAGTGTTTTACCAAAGTGCTTGGGTATATGATGTACATTTGCGATAGTATTGTTTAAGCGATTTGCGTGTTTAAAAAAAAATTCTTCGGGGAATCATGCTTCTTGTAGATTCGCAATTTTGGCCAAAATTTACCCCCTTGGAGCCACCTCCGGGCAGCGTAGGGGTATTTCGAGGTCAGATTCAAAATCAGCACGGTCGAAAACCCCCGGGAAGTAACTTCGGTCCGGATTCTCGCGTCTTTCATGCGTAATTTCGGCCAAAATTCACCTTAATCAGTCGCTGGAGTCACCTCCAGAGACTGATTAAGAGTTCTGACCGCCCTAGGCTAATTATGAGGACGCGCCCCCGGCAGGTGGGTTACCGTCGGCCTAAAATGTATATCAGTTTTGACTTTGTTTACTAATGTGAAAATTTTAACATGGTTCATACTACCTATAAAAGTTTTCAGATCGATCTGCAAGCGAAACTAACGTTGTCCTTTAATCTGCACGACATTCAACCTTAGGGTAGCAAACCATTTTTTCAGCTGACCGTACATAAAGGCTAAGCACCTCACGCATTATACGACCAAAATCATGACAAGTGACTGCAGGCTACCAAGTAGAAAACCAAATCCATATCGATTTTGGCCGCATGACTTGTATTGGCTTAGTTTCTATAGACAAGTTAGTTGTTGCGGCCATTTACCATGAGCGTGGTCATCTAGTGTGTGAAGTTGTTTCAACTTTAAGTATTTTTTTTTTAATATTTACTCTTCTGTTGTTATCTTAAAAAAAAAACAAGAGGCATTATACGAGTAAAACATTTTTGCAACTGATTAATAATTTATTTTAAAATTATAGTAATTAAGTAATTATTATTAGCTTATACAGAAGTCTTTTTTCGTGCTTTAGCGTTTGCAAATCTTTCCAAAATTTTTTCAAATTTAATAGTTTGTAAAAAATCACTTTCTATGTACATTAGCGTAAGCGCTGCTAGTTTTGCGGGGGGAGGCAGTAATTTTTTCCTTTTGGCGGAAGACCTTTCGCCGCTGCAGTTGGTAACACTCATTGTCGAAAAAATTCTTAATATTATCTTCACATTCGGAAACATGCCCGAAATATAAAAACTTTTTATTAACTGTCGTCTAGTTCATGCCAACCAAACCCCAACCAAACTTTGTGTTTACTGTATTATAAATAATTTGCCGGTTTTTTAAGTTCACTTTAAGACAATCAATAGCTGCATAATAATTATTAATTATGAAAGATCGTCTTTCTTCTAACTCAAAATGCCCCGTTTTAACTTCATCAAAATAAAATTTTGGATTCTTTCTTCTTCTTACATCTTTTTTGTATGCGGTCACTTCGCATCTCTTAATTACCCCTGATTCAAAAACTATTTTTCGTCACGAAACGTATCAAGATAAGCATGTAATATCTCATATTTATTTTGGCTCTATTTTGGTCTCTTTACTTTGAGTTTCATCTTAGCAAATAGAGTTTAATGATTCCAGAACTTGTTTGTATGAACTGTATCTTTGCTTGCATCTGCCCGCGCACTCCAAAAAAAAAATATTACAGATAAAAAGAACACATTTTGTTTAGTCGATTTCAATAAGAAAAAATCCGAAAAAATGCATTTTTGCAGAGAAAAATGAAATTAAAAGTCGAGAAAACACTATGTAAAAAGCCAGAATTTGGAATAAAAAAAAGGATTTAAATTTAGCTTTAAAGCATTATGGATTAAATAAAAATACACAAATTAAAAAAAAATAATAATTTTTTAAATAAGGCAAATATCTGAAAGTGAGGTGCACCCTATTTTTGCCTATAAAAAAGAAAAAATTAAGATATCAGACTATTTTTTTCATTTTGTTGGACGACGTATTTATATAAAAAAATTTACAATTTAACGAGGAAAACCTAACCACAACTAACCAGAACTAGGTAATAATTTGGAAGTTGTTGTTTGTTAGTTCTGGTTAGATTTTTCTATTAAAAAAAACTTCATTTCGGGTAAATGGAAAGAAGAACTTTTAATAATAACAAATTCTTAGAAAACATCTGGCAACATTGCTTATTCAAGGAGAAAATCATAAACAAAAAGACATCGTATCATTTTTTTTGTAGGTATTCTATTTTCACTTTTTTCATGTTAGTCGGCCTTATTACTTTAGTATAATATTTTATATGGGATATAAAGAAATTATTTTATTTTGTGATAATATGAGTAAAAAATTACTTTTTTCAGACCCTATGTGTTTTATTATGGTGTAATAAATAAGAAAAAAAATATATCAAAATATTTCTGTTTAAAAATGGAGCTAAAATTCACTGAAGCCAAAAATAAGACATAGCTTGAATGAATGCGAGCGGCGACCGATAAAGGTGTGATTCCTTCCACGCGGCCGTCACATACGACTAACGCAATGCGACTAACGCATTTCTCCGCCGCACACAAGCGAAATTCGGGGAAAACCCGGCCATAAATCGGAAATACCAACTTCGCAATTAAGGCCTATTCTGAGTATAATTTTATTATCTAGTTACCTGGGTATAATAAACAATCACCCTTTTATTTTTAGTCTTGTCACTTGCAGAAATATTTTAGTTGAAAGCTGATGTTCGTGGAGACTATTTCATTGTGATTCAAAAGCGCCTGTGAAAATTAGTAATTTATATTCAGTTTTTCGGCAAAGTGTGGGTGAAAATTTTGTAAAGTAACTATGGAGCCTATTGCTGGTGGTAAGTAGAATATTAAAAATAATATTTATTTAAAATATTTCTTTACGTTTTTTTATACTGGTGTTCTGAAAAGTTAACAATTATTTTTTTTTATTTTCAATTTTTCACTTTTTGCTAAAGTAAAAGTATGATTTCCCGTAATTTCCCGCATTTAAATTAGCTTTAAATTATTGTTTAATAAGTCCTTTGTAAGATCCCATCTTAAGTTGCTGCGATAATTTGCGATCTTGACGAGAAAATATTTTTAAAGATTTATGGTCTGGGTCCAAATTCGTATATAAATGTAGGTATGCTCCGATGGCAAACGCAACAAATAATTTTCTCCTACTAACTTAAAGAATAAATCAATTTTTATAAAATAAAACATTATTTTTTAGAAAATTAAATAGAGAAATAAAAAAATTGCCATATGGGTTTAAAATTCAATATGGCGACCAATTTTAAATGGCGAAATCTTAATAAAATATATTGTTTTAATTACATTGAACTAAGAATTAAAGAAACAGTTTTAACAATCATTCATGTAGTTTCAAAATAGCCACGATCTCAATTTTGGAAGATTTTTCTAATGTAATTTGAAGTACCATTGATTGTAAAGTATAATCTGTACAAATATTATAAAGAGGAAATATTTGATTGTTTGTTTGAATTGAATAGGCTCCGAAACTACTGGATCGATTTAAAAAATTCTTTTACCATTAGAATCCTACATTATCCCCGATGAACATAGGCTATTGCTAGTAATAAAATAATTAACATAATTACAACTTATTTTTTCAGGGTCTGCAACAAAATCTGCTTTGTTTAAAAGAAGCCAACTTGTCGATTGGTTAAGAATTTGTCAGTCCAAGGAAAGAATGGAGCAGTATCGTTATTTGGCAGAAAAAGTGACCTCTACCATGCAAGTTGAACGCTTGTCAGAAGAGTCTTCAAAAGTCTTATATAAATTCATCGAGAAATATGACACAAAATGGTCAACAGCATCAAGAAATAAAACTGCATTTGAAAATAAAAATCGAGATTGGTTAAATATTGAGTTAGAGTTTTCTTCGTCAATGAATGAAGCTCAACCAGCCGAAATGCAGGATACAACTTCATCGAGTAGAGGGAGGCCATTCACTGGATTTTTAGATTTGAGTGAACGATCAAAAAGAAGAACTGAACCGTTGCGAGCAGATCGAAGCCCGGAAGAACTAACATTTGCTGCTCAATTGAAGTTTAGGTCCGAAGGTAAACTGGATGAAGCAGATGTGTTAAATAATGTTGCATTCTCAACACCAACCCGTGCATCAAAATATAAAAAATCTCTTCAAAAAGAATGTGAAATACCATTTGCAGCGGACGAAGCCTTATCGCTTTTTGTAGAGGCTAAATTGACAAAATTTCAATATAATCTAATAAGAAATTCGGCAAAAAGCCATAAGTCAACTCTTTATCCTAATTATGAGTCCGTAACTGCCGCGAAAAAAAGATGCTACCCAGAAAACCTAAACATTTCTGAAGATGTAGCTGAAGTGCATCTTCAAAGTTTGCTGGATCATACATCTTTAAGGTTGAGTCCCTAAAAGAAGTTTTAAATTCTTTAAACCAAGAAAATTATAATAATTTACATTTAATTTGCAAATGGGGGTGTGACGGGAGTTCTGGGGTGGGTCAATACAAACAGCAGTTTGTAGAGTCCAATATTTCAGATGCTAATATCTTGTTAACATCAATGGTGCCAATCCAGCTCATTAACGGGGACTCGAAATCAAAAGATAAGTTTGTAATCTGGGAAAATCCCAGACCTTCCTCCACACGATTCTGTAGACCTCTTTGAGTCCAGTTTAGGCACGAAACAACAGAGCTATCAGTGAGAGAAAAGCAATATTTTGACCAACAAATTTCAGATTTGCAACCAACAAAGCTTGATATTCAAGGAAACGATGTATTTTTAAAATACATTTTATATTTTACAATGATAGATGGCAAATTGTGTAATGCTGTAACTGAAAATACTTCAACTCAGAGATGCTATTTGTGTAATCTAACATCCAAAGATTTTAACAATATCGAGAAGATTTTAAAACAGCAAATTACTGACGAATCTAGATATCAATTTGGTTTGTCATCTTTACATGCTTGGATTCGTTTTTTTGAGTGTTTGCTGCATCTATCTTATAAGATGGAATTTAAGCAATGGCAAGCGCGAGGCCAGGAAAACAAAGAAAAACTTGCAAATGCCAAAAACGAATCCAAGACTTATTTTTAAAGAAATGGGACTATTGGTTGATAGACCAAAACCTGGTTTTGAAGTACTAATGACGGCAACACTGCTCGCCGTTTTTTGAGAATGCTGCTAAATCTTCGAAAATTACAGGCATTGATCAAGATTTGATATTTAGATTCAGAGTAATTTTATTAACAATTTCTAGTGGTTTTCATATAAAAATTGATAGTTTTAAGGACTACCGTCATGAGACGGCCAGAAAATTTGTAGAATTGTATCCGTGGTACAATATGCCAACTTCCGTCCATAAAATCTTAATGCACAGTTCTGATATATCATATTTTATGGTTCCAATTGGGAAACTTTGCGAGGAAGCCCAGGAATCAAGAAACAAAGATATTAAAAGATTCAGAAAATTTCATGCACGGAAGTTTTTAAGAAAACAAAACATGGAGGATATATTTTGTAATCTTTTAATATCGTCTGATCCTTTAATCTCCAATATGAAAAAATCATCTGCTAAAAACTTAAACAGTACCCTTCAAAAGTTTTGGCATTTTTTGATGAACCAACAGTTTCTGCTGATGAAAGTGATAGTGAAGATATTGATTGATTTTAATTATTAAGATAGGTTAGGCTTTATTATTATTACAAAGTTATTGTTAAGTGAGGTCTGTATATACTTTACGTACTTAAATATATTACTCTTAACATGTATTTTAAATTGCTCTTATTTTTACACACAAAAGTTAGTTATAAAATTAAATAGAACAAAAACAAACAAATCACAACTTTATTTAATTTATAATAAGCAATTTTATTAACCTCAGGTATATCAAAAGTCTTGTCATTTTGGATTTTATTTCAAAAATTTTCATAAAAGCGTTTATTTCAGCGTGATTGAAGTCGTATTGAGGCACTCAACAGTGACAAAGGCAAGTCAATTTGGAAAAATGCAGGATTAACTATCTCAATCCTACAATTCTGTTAAAATGGTTTACCTCTCTATCTCTGTTAAGTGCCACAATCCAACTTCAATTGAGCCGAAATAAACGCTCTTATTATGAATTTTAAACTCTTAACTGCTTAAATTGTTAAAATAATAACAGTCTAATAATAATAGTAACATTTTTCATAGAGTTTTATTTTTTTAAGGAAATAGGTACTTACACAGCGCTTATGTAATGCAATAAATGAACCCAAGGGGGGGGGCTTTAAAAAATGTTTAAATGAACGTGTTATCTTAGTTTTAACATTTTCTTACGATTAAACATGTTTGTGATTCATATCAGCACTACTACTATTTATGGCCGGCTTTTCCCCGATTTTCGCCTGTGTGCGCCGTTTAATCTGGTGGTTTTTTTAGGACCGCGGCTCAAACTCGCGATAGCAAAATTATTAGTGTAAAGGGAATAATCTTTGGTAAGAGTCGTGATGGATAATCTAGCAATATATTTATTGTTAGAAGAAAAAGAGGATGACGAAATACTATTACAATTAGCCAACCTGAAACAGCAATGCCCCTATAAATCCAATATTTCAGCAAAGACGCGATGATGGTTGTTATACTACATTAATAAATCGACATCTGCAACAGGATGAAGTAAAATTTAGAAAATATTTTAGACTGAGTAAAGCACACTTTAGTTTTATTCTTGACTTAATAAAAGACGATATAAAGTCCGAGCCATACAACAGAGTTGAATATCCAATAACCTCAGAGGAAAAATTATCCATTGTATTAAGGTAAATCTGTACAGGGTGTCCCAAATTCAAGTCTTATCATAAGGATCTCGGAAACTTGAAAAGATACGAGGTCGGTTAAATGAAGGCAAAGTTGCGCAATTTGATGCTAATCAAAATGCCACCTTAGAACTTTAAAAATTTCGAATACATACCTTTGGAAAAAACCGATTATTCGCGATTTCGTTTTTATTTTTTTATGACTTTATTTGAATGGATGTAACAAAATAACTTTTACATTTCCATTGCTACTTTTTCTGTTCTACAAGATAGTGTTATTAGATTTATACACCGACGTTTCGTCTTTGAGCTGCCATCATCAACTGTTTTTTTTTAAATACGGCCCTTGATTTTTTTATTATGTATTTTAGGAGCTATTAAGTTCCCAAAACCAATAATGTATTGCACTTATTCGAAAAATTTATATTAATGGCAATTTTTATAAGCAACCATATGTTAGAGAGAGTCAGACAATATATTTTTGGCAGGATCTTGGAAAAACATTAAACTGATTTTTTCGAATAAGTGCGAAACATCATTGGATTTGGCATCTTAAAAGCTCTTAAATACGTAATAAAAAATCCAGTACCTTATTTAAAAAATAAAGTTTTAATTTTCAACAATTAAAAAAACACCAGACGGTCTACACAAAACAACACGAACAAAATATCAGACGCACACACGACTGCGGCTACACTGCTTCTTCAGCAGTCCAGTCCCATCAATCGCAGTTGTTGACAGCGGACGCATACGACAGCCGCTCGGAACAAACCAGGCACATTTAAAAACATGAGTAGGAGTGCTTTGCGGCTAACGTAGTGCGTTAGTCGCATGCGGCAGCCGCGTGGAAGGAAACATACCTGAAGGCGCACAACATTGGCTGATCAGTTACCTCCCCCCTCACCCCGCATGCCGCCCACCTGTTCCGCTCCGATGTCTATTTTACTTAGGGTTCTTTACTACTTTTTTAAAATTCTATTGGGTCTTCACAAAACGTTTTATGATTCATTTTTCTATTACAAAAAAACTACGCTACCCTTGTCGTTATAAGTGACATTTTTTAGAGGAAGAAATGATGTAAACAAAAATTATATTAGAGATTAAATCACGTATAGTTGGATTTCACAAGCTAGCTTTAAAGTCTGTTAGTGTTTTAGGTCTTATAAGAAGGAATAAGAAGCGTCGCAAGTTATGAAGCTCGTCAGAATTACAGTTTACCAGCGAACGACCGCTCTTCTAAGGGGGGCAGCTGCCCGTACCTCGCTACGCCCATGATCGTAGGAATGTTTCAAGGTCAGATTCGGAATCAGCGCCCTCAAAAACCTCCGGGGAGTAATTTTTACGTTATTTTACATTATTTTATCGACTTTGTTTTTTTTTGAAAGAATTATGCAATTTCGGGGATGCACTTTATACACCCGAGATGCACTTTGGGTCGATCAGCTTCCTCTCATATGTACAATGAATTCCTGGTACTTTCCCGAGTAAGAAATCGAAAACCGCATCCCGATCCGAGTTGTCTGGCAAAATCGATTTATTTTGGCCTAAATTGCTGTAATTTTCCTGGTCTAATCATTGGGAAACCGTCAAAACATGATTTTATAAAAAAAGCGGGTATAACTGGCTTTGAACACAAACTCCACAATTAATCCAAAGAATTTTTTTTAAATATTTCCATTGATTCTGGCGCAAATTCTATTTGTTCTGACATACCTGCTTAAGACATTTTCGAAAAAAAAATGAATAAAAAAAACAAAAATTAAATCAGTCAAAAAATAGTTTTTATTTTAAACAAAAACTTAAAAATTATGCAAACTAAAAACCTATAAGCAAAACTGAACACAACTAATCATTGGGGCAGGGGAGCAACTACTAGATGATCGTTAAAGGGCTGGCGGGTGGTGATATATAAGACATATTATTTTTTTTAAATATTATTGCAAAACTGGAACTTTTATTTAGTGTAAATGAATATGAATTAGTAAATGAATATGAATTATTTATAGTTCTCAGTCTTCTACTTTCGAAAACGTTTATGGCTACACAATATTCGCGGGGATCATACTCATGCCATATATTAAAGGACACTCCACATCATGGTGTTACAATCTAATATGTACTGAAAACCTCTTTGGTCAGTGATGTAGTATCTTCCTTCGGACTCAAAATTTTCTACCTGATATACATTTGATATCAATAATTGTGCATGGTTTGGAACATCTGGTCCAAAAACCTTTTTAAGAATATCTTTATCTGATAAAATTTCATTTCTTACACAATTCCTTTCATGATCGTAGTATTTAAAACCATTAACAATTTTGCCACATTCAAATCTGCAACAGTAATCAAGCATGAAGGGAATAAAATTAAATGCATCTACCATATTATAATAGCAATAGGGACATGTAGGTATTATTTCACAGCAAAAAGAACACAACATAAATTCACAACTCCTCGAACATTTCCTTATACCACTTGTGTAACCAAGAAGAAAAAAATTATCACAAAATGAACACCGAATGTTCATAAGCCTATTATCACATGTATCAATTATATATTTACCACAACCAGAAACGGTTGAATTCTTTAACATTCTGTTAAAATTTAAATCTCTATATTTCCTAAATAGATTTGCGGATAAGTATTCAAATCTATTTCTTTAAATTTCTTTGAAAATCTTTTGAAGCTAGCCATAAAGCAACTTGTTATACAGCAGTGTCCAACAGTTCAATATCCTTCTTGATTTGTCTAAAGAGTTTAATTTACTACTAGTAATATTCAAAATAACAGGTGTTTGATAGTACTTAAACAGAAACTCTACAGAAAAAACAATTAAGTCATTTTTAAACCAAATGCTCAACATATCAATATTTTTGTTCCATGGTGAGCATTTCTTCCATAAAGAAGTAAACAAAGTATTTTCCGGATAATATTTAAATAACTTAACTTGTTGTTTAATCAGTTCTGGTTGTTTTTCACCCACCGTTGATACATTAATAAGCAATACATTGCCATCAACACGTAGAAAAATTAAAAATATTAAGTTTAAATGAGAATTATAGTATAAGTAATATTCTCTTGTCACTACTTCCCTATTTATTTGAAAAAGTGATTTTTTTATTATGTATTTCTTATGGAACTTTTTGAAATGATCAATTAGGTAGAGCACTGATTCCGGTTTGTAGCTGCGTTTAGGACAGATGGGGCATGAGTAAACGCCTCCTTTGCAAGTTTTTTCATGTTCCTGAACATCTTTGGATGCAAGTCTAATGTGACAACCTTCATACCTACAATAAATACATTGTGTGAACTATAAATATGAAGCACTCAGTATAGTAATTTTTAATGTGTCAACTTATTTTTTGTAATACCTCCACTCCAGAATAGTAGTAAGACGAATAAAAAAGATCAGTTTTAAGACATTGGACCTTTTATTATTAAAATTAGCATACTTGGAAAACCTTCGGAATTATAGAAATTAAGTTTATTGCATTTTATAAGTATTAACCAAGGAAGTTTAAAGGTTTATGGAAGCCCAATACTGTAGAACAAAATTGTCCAGGCGTGCAGGGCAGCGGGAATAGGGGGATTGGCCCCGCGGAGTTTGCGCAATAAATAGTAGGTCAGGGCCGGACTTCCATAATTCTTTGTTACTATCTATAAAGTTGACATCATCAAATGTCAAATTTAAACATTCACTGTTTTTACAGCCTTCTATTTAAATGGTCGATATTTTTGTGAGTTTTGTATTTTTACCAAAAATCTTTGTTAATAAATAAAAACACAATTTTTTAAAATAAATTTCAAACATTGTATGATAGTTTTATGTACTTATCACCAATTTTGTGATAAAAGAAGGGCAAGATAGTGTAAATGAGTTTAATCTAATCCTAAGATTCTGGTTGTACATTAAAAAGTGAAAATTTTTATAACTGCTTTTTAGGCATATACTTTTCACTAATAACAAACATTCATGAGACAGAATAACAGTGGTTAAAAATGTTTCGTAACATTTGGTACCTGAATATCCATTGTAACAGTATCCGTTAAATATTATGTGTCTACAGTATGTCGAGCTTAAAAAGTTGATAATGTAAAATAAATATAAAAACCAGTTTTTAAAAGGTGTTTATGAAATATTGTGTGCCAATTTAGTGTAAAAATCAAGAATTTTGTGCAAAAAGAAGAAGGAATGGTGTAAATAAGGTTAGTTTGATTATCAACTTTGATAATGAACATCTCGAAAACGAAACGTTGCCGAAAATTTTTTTTTCAGATTCGTAATCAGAGCCCCAAAAACTCCTGTATACCAAATTTGGTCAAAATCGGAGAGGAGGCAACTTTCGAGACAATTACCAAACAAATATAGAAAAACCAAAAAGGAACTTTAACATAAAATTGTACTTTCTTTCATTCAATGAGAGAAAAATTTGCCTGGTCTGCCCAGTAATTAATAATTTTGATCCTTTAAAAGAATGTACTAAATTATTAAATGAAATAAAAGTACCTAAATGTAAACCTTATTTCTTTTTAATAATCCACAGAAATACACAAACATTGTGGAAATCATTTCTCACTGCTATTTCCTATAAAATTTTCATTTTCTATTATTTATAATTGATATATTATTATTTATTCGGTTACCTAACGTTACGTCTCATAAGAAGCACCTAATTTAAATATAAGAAATACTTACCTAAAGTAAAAAATGCCGGGTATGTTACCCATGGATTTGCAAGACAAAACCATACAAGTCATTTTGTTACGATATTATAAGTAACAAACAATAAACACAAAATTGTAGTAAAAATTTAATAAACACTAATCACTAAAATAAGGTTTTTATGAATCCAAAAAACGGTACTCTGGCTCTCATAAAAGTATATTGTGTTGCCTAACTACACACTGATTTATCGGTGTGTAAGTAGGCAAGACATTAAATTATTTCGTGGAATTTTGTTATTGCGCAGAGTCGGCGGGGCCAACTCTGACAGTTATTTTCATACTGGGCTGGACATTTTTTGATCAAATGGGCCATAGCATTGGGCTTCCATACACCTTTAAACTTCCTTGGTATTAACAGATAGTAACAATGTACTAAAAACTGTTATTCTGTACTATTTTTTTGTTTTTACAAAAAATATAACATGTCTATTATACAAAAAAACCTTACATTTATAATTTAACCTTTTCTGTGTGTAAGTTGTTTTAGTATTTTAACAAAATCGTAAAGGAAACTTAAAAAGTATATTAAGATGTTATATTTTTATCAAAAAAAAAAAGATTTTTATTAAAGAAAAAAATTAACCAGAGAATGGATCCGAAACAAACACTTGGGGTTATTAAAAAAAAAAGAAATATAGGCTTTATATTACCACCAATGAATTAGTAAGTAAATTAAAAATGTGAATTTCTTTATTTCTAAAAATATTTATAATAATAATAAAAATAATAATAATAACGGCAGGTTCTAAATCTATTACCATTTTTTTAGCTCAGTTTTAAATTTCTAAATTGATTCATTTTTTTTTTATTTTCTCAGGTAAAGCATTGAACAATTTTATGCACATTTATTGGGGACATCTCTCAGTAAGCTTCAGCCTGTGTGTTGGATACCTAAGGTCTGACATTCTTGTATCATAATTATGGTTAGCTGCTTGGTTTCTTCTTCTTCTTCTTCCCTGGGAGCCGTCTTGATTCACTACCGGAGGCAGCGCAGCCTCTTGGGCTTTTTGTGACTAATTTTATACCAATCCTCCCATTAGTCTTGTTCCTTCTACAAGTTTGTATAACCCCGAGACTGGTTGGTTGATATGACCTGATCCTGTGGGCTCATTTTCGGTTGCCCAAATGTGATTCAACGCTTCACATTCGCACAGGATATAGTAGGCTGTTTCTTCCCCCTCGTCGCACATTCTCCAACTTGGGTCCCCATTGTATGAGCCTATCTTGTGTAGGTGTCCTCTTAGGTTATCGTGCCCTGTTAGCAACCCTACTGTTATGCGAAGTCTTTTCCTACTTTGTCTAAGTAGTTCTTCCTTCATTCTTTTGGATGGGCCCCAGTATTCCTTGTGTTTGTTTCGGATCCATTCCCTGGTTTGCCCTCGTGCTGTGGTTTGGTCACTCCAAGGGCAGGTTCTGGTCCAAAATATGGTGTGGATGATCCATGTCTCGCTAGCTCATACGCTTTTTCGTTGCCTTCTATTCCCGAATGTCCCGGTACCCACAGGAGAGTTACCCTGTTGCGTTCTCCCAGGACTTGTTCTTTTTGGCATTCCCACGTCAGCCTGGACGTTACCTTGGGGTTTGCTAGTGCCTCCAGTGACGCCTGGCTGTCTGTTATTAAGCAGATTCGCTTGTTTTTATAAACCCTCCTGTTATTTTCTTTTGCACAGTGCACTAAAGCATATATTTCAGTTTGAAATACAGAACTGTGTGTTCCTAGTGGAATGGATAATTGTGAATTCCTCATTTCACTGTACACGTCCGCTCCAGTTCCCTGCTCGGTTTTGGAACCATCTGTATACCAGATGATGTCTCCAACCATGCCGGGGAGATCGGGTTGCTGCCACTCGCTTCGATCTAGAATTTTTACCTCGATGTTTTTGTTAAATGAGTATTTGGGAATCATTTGGTCTGTTCTCTCGTCCAGGATGTTACCGCCAACATGACTTTTTATGTTGTTGTGTCCCAAACTAGCGTAGACACCAGTTGGTTTTCGTTGCAGTCGGAAGTAGCTAATTCTTGCCTCTCCCATCACTATGATGTTAAGCTTCTTGGTTAAAAGCATCTATGTTCTTAAAGAGAAACATTAGACACTCATAAACATAGACAGCATACTAGATGTTTATTCATATAAACTCCTAAAAATTTTGCATTTTCCAAAATTTCAACAGGCTTGTCTAATTTCGAGTCTAATGCCATGTGCGATGGTTTGCAAACATTGGATTGTTTTGTTCTAAAAAGTAATATATTTGTTTTGTCCTTATTTAAAAATAACTTATTTTTAGCAAACCATTCTGTAGCTAGATCAAAAAATTCTTTAGATTTTAAAACTAGATCTTGCAAATTTTTACTGCTAATAATTAAATTTGTATCATCTGCATAAGTTAGCAGATGCTGACATGAGGAGTTTATTAAAATATTCAAATCGTTGACAAATATTATAAATAATATGGTACCCAATATACTACCCTGTGCTATTTCTACAATATAAATGGGCTTTTGTAAATCTTTTATTTTAAAACAAACTTTTTATTGCTCCATTATCTAGCGACTAATGGTGTTCATTCGCTATGCGCATTAAGAAAGTTAAGTTTCCTTTTTCTTGTTGATTATTTTTGGTTAATTGTTATAGAATTGCTGGAGCCGTGGATATTTAATTAGTTTTTTTTTAATTTTTGTTTCTCTGAAATCATCATTTTAATAACTTTTTTTTTCACCGGAGTGAAATTAGCAGCCATTTTACGCAGCCAAAAAGTAAAGTTAGCAGCTTTTTTTAAGCAGCCAATATGTGAAGTTAGCAGCTAAATTTGACAGCCTATTATTATGATTTCCGCCTGTTTGTTTCTTAGTACCCTTAAAAAATTGTTTCACAACAAAAATTGATACGAAGGTACTTCAGTCTGACTATAGAAAATCACCCCCTTAAGAAACAGTCATTTTTTATATCGGGAAAATTTTAAAAAAGTATAAAGTACCCTTAAAAAAGTTCCTCCTCAACAAAAATCGATATAAATTGATCCAAAATGTATATGAAGGTACCTCGTTGCATACAAAATTCCCATGCAACAGGAATTTCACTTACGACCAGTCTGACTGTACAAAATCACCCCCTAAAGTTACAATCATTTTTTATAAAAGGAAAATTTTCAAAAAATTATAAAGTTCCCTTAAAAAAGTTGTTCCACAACAAAAATTGGTACGAAGGTAGTTCAATGCATACCTAATCACCATGCAAAAAGAATTTCCTTTGCGACCAGTCTGACTGTAGAAAATCACCCCCTAAAGTTACAATCATTTTTTATAAAGGGAAAATTTTCAAAAAAATAATAAAGTACCCTTAAAAAAGTTGTTCCAAAACTAAAATTGTTACAAAGGTAATTCATTGCATACTTAACCATCATGCAAAAGAAATTTCACTTGCGACCAATCTAACTATAGAAAATCACTCCCTAAAGTTACAGTCATTTTTTATATGGGGAAAACTTTTAAAAAATTATAAAGTTCCCTTAAAAAAGTTGTTTTACAACAAAAATTGGTGCGAAGGTACTTCATTGCATACCTAATAACCATGCAAAAGGAATTTTCCTTGCGACCCGTCTGACTGTAGAAAATCACCCCCTAAAGTTACAGTCATTTTTTATAATGGGAAAATTTTCAAAAAATTATAAAGTACTCTTAAAACAGTTGTTCCACAACTAAAATTGTTACAAAGGTTCTTCATTGCATACTTAATCATCATGCAAAAGGAATTTCACTTGCGACCAGTCTAACTATAGAAAATCACTCCCTAAAGTTAGTCATTTTTTATATAGGGAAAATTTTTAAAAAATTATAAGGTACCCTTAAAAAAGTTGTTCCACAACAAAAATTGGTACGAAGGTTCTTCATTGCATACCTAATCACCATGCAAAAGAAATTTCCCTTGAGACCCGTCTGACTATAGAAAATCACCCCCTAAAGTTAGTCATTTTTTATATAGGAATTTTTTTTTTAAATTATAAAGTACCCTTAAAAAAGTTGTTCCTCAACAAAAATTGGTATGAAGGTAGCTATTGCATACCTAATCACCATGCAAAAAGAAATTCAATTGCGACCAGTCTATATATGGATATTTTTTAAAAAATTATAAACTACCTTTAAAAATGTTGTTCTACATCAAAAATTTATATAAAGTTACCCTATTGCATACCTAATCCCCAGGCAAAAGGAATTTCACTTGCGAGCAGTCTGACTATAGAAAATCACCCCCTAAAGTTATAGTCATTTTTTATATAGGGAAAATTTAAAAAAATTTGTATATTTGAATTTTTTTTTCAAATATTACAAAGTACCCTTAAAAAAGTTGTTCCACAACAAAAATTGGTACGAAGGTTCTTCATTGCATACCTAATCACCATGCAAAAGGAATTTCACTTGCAACCCGTCTGACTGTAGAAAATCACCCCCTAAAATTACAGTCCTTTTTTATATAGGGAAAATTTTTAAAATATTATGAAGTACCATTAAAAAAGTTGTTTCACAGCAAAAATTTATATGAAAGTACCTTATTGCACCGATGGCCGAAAAAAATTCAAAATAAATTGATCCAACTTTCGCATCGGTCTGAAATTTTTATACGATCGTCTTAAAGTCATAAAAAAGTTGGAAAAAAATTTTGGCGTGGTGCTACCCTTGGAACCACCCCTTTTCAACCCTCAAATACGTCCGAGGGCGTAAAAAAATTCAAAAAAATTTAACCAACTTTCGCATCGGTCTGAAATTTTTATACAATCGTCTTAAAGTCATAAAAAAGCTGTAAAAATTTTTTTGGCGCGGTGCTACCCTTGGAACCACCTCTTTTCAACCCTCAAGTACGTCCGAGGGCCGAAAAAAATTCAAAATAAATTGATCCAACTTTCGCATCGGTCTGAAATTTTTATACGATCGTCTTAAAGTCATAAAAAAGCTGGAAAAAAAAATTTGGCGCGATTTTACCTTTGGAACCACCCCTTTTTAACCCTCAAGTACGACCAAGGGCCGAAAAAAATTTAATATGAATCTGCAAAAAAAATTTTTCGGCAACGTTTCGATTTCGAGATATTCATCATCAAAGTTGAAAATCAAACTAACCTTATTTACACTATTCCTCCTTCTTTTTGCACAGAATTCTTGATTTTTACACTACATTGGCACACAATATTTCACAAACACCTTTTAAAAACTTGTTTTTTATATTTAATTTACATCTTTTTTCCATTTAATTGTAAACATCCACTTTCACACGCCCCCAACGTGGCCGCAACCATGTATACACTAGCAAATATGGCTGCTGCCTTTGAACTTGAAAGTTTGCAATTTGATGGGAAAAAGAAGTAAAATAAATAAAAATACAAGGTTTAAAAAGGTGTTTTTAAAATATTGTGTGCCACTTTAGTGTAAAAATCAAGAATTGTGTGCAAAATAGTGAAAATGAGGTTAGTTAGATTTTCAACTTTGATGATAAATATCTCGAAAACGAAACGTTGCCGAAAAAATATTTTTTCAGATTTGTAATCAGCGCCCCAAAAAACCCCCGTATACCAAATTTGACCAAAATCGGAGAGGAGGCAACTTTCGAGGCAATTGCCCTATTTCTTAGAGTTTTGGTGTAATATGAAAACATTTTAATTTTTTTTGTATAAATTTTTGAAGGATCAAAGATATTAAATGTTATCTCTGTATTATTCTGAACTGAATTATTATACCATGACAAACTCTATAGGAGGGTAAAAAATAGCATTTCCACTTCTGAGTATTATATAAAAAAATACACAAAAAAACCTTATAAGTATATATAAAAAAACAAAAATGAAAAATTGTAAGTTGTCTTACTATTATTCTGGAGCGATTATATTTTCTTTTAGACGGCCTAATCACGGGTTAAATATTTTGCAGTGATATTTTGGATAAATCAGCATATGAACTGTGACTGTCCATTTTAAATTTACTAAAACTTTAAATTTTATTCTATAACTTGTATATTTTTTAATATAAATTTGGCAAAAAGTGTGAAAAACGGTTCCGAACATTGGGTAGCATTGAAGCAAGTAGTTGGGGGTCAAAGCAAGCTAGAAGAAATAAAAATGTGAATGACGGGCGCTGTACGTCTGCAAGGGCGAGGTACGCATGTACCAGGCTGATTTCCACCTAAGCAGCATGAAGCAGCGCCTCACAGCGCGGCGCAGCGCAGCTTATAATTGTTTTCATGTAATTAAATCATTCCGTTCCCACCTAAGCAGAGCGTCGCTGCGCGTCGCTGCACAACGCCTCGCAGCAAAATTTTAATTCGTCTATGAGCATTGCCACGCGTCATTGCTGCTTATAAACGTGCTGCGCTGCTTGTTGACGGACAGGTGGAAATCACAAAGCGCCAAAGCGTACGAAGCAAGCAGCGACTTGAATATTTTATTTATGCGATTCCTTGCTTATTTGTTTATGGAGGAAAGAAGTAGTTATGGATGGGGAATAAAAAACTATAGTAATTAAAACAGACGAGAAGTTATTTGGGCCGAAATTAAAGGAAAAATAAATGAAAGTGGTACGTACGAAATACGAAACATAACAGGAAAAAATAGTAAATATATTTTTTTTATTTTATTTTTATTGTAAAAGGTTTAGAACAAAATCAAACTATCACATTTTAAATTTTATTTTATTTATAAATTCCCAGCATGAATCGAGTCGTTTTGCCAAACAACTGAACCTTTAGAAGATACTTAGGCATCAGCCTTCGTGGACTGTCCCAAGATAAAAAAAAAAAAAAGATATAAAATATTCCTTAAATTTGTCCCTTATTTCAATTGCATTAGTAGAGTATCTTCCGCCAATATAGGGAAAATTTGTAAAAATAGGTGTATCATTTTCTGTCTTTTCATCATCCAATAAATTTAAAAAATTATTGTCGTTTCTAAGGGAGTTATGTAGACATTAACTAGATAAAACAATTTTATCTGCGTTTTTTGGATGTGTTTGTATTTTATTTAAAAAAATTCTAAATTTTTGGCAAAAAATTCCAAAAGCATTTTCGGATACCCTACGAGCTCTGGAAAGCCGATAATTAAATATTCGCTTATCTTCAGAGAGTCCGCGGCCGGCGTAAGGTCTCATTAAGTATGTCCTGCAAGGAAATGCTTCATCCCCTACTATGATAAAAGGTAATGGGGAACCATTTTCACTTATTGGTCAATTCCAAAAGTATTATTTCTAAGAGCTTTCCCCATTTTAGAATCGTTAAATATTCCTCCATCACTATTTTTGCCATATGCTCCAACGTCCACTGCAATAAACCTGTCAGCGTCTACCATTGCCAATAAGACTATTGAAAATGTTTTCTTATAATTAAAGTATAACGTATTGTATAGTAATATTTTATTAATAAAATAATTTTTAAATTTTTTTGCTTTTCTTCGAAAAGGTTTTCCGGGGGGATAAAAAAACCCTTTTTCCAAAAACCCAGTATTTTTAATTTTTAAAAAAAAGTGTTAAATCCTGATTTCCCCGAAAAAACGAAATTTTAAATTTAGATTTTTCTTTTTAAGAACCTTAAAAATTTTTTTCTTAAGGGGGTTTTTGGGGGCCAAAAGGGAATTTGCAGTTTAATGGGGGCCTTGGGAAAACACAGTCATTTCGCCTTTTTCCAAAAAAGTTGCAAAATTTTATTTTAAAATAATTAAAAAACCCAAGTTTTTAGAACAAGGAAAATTGTTTTAATCGTCGGGCGGAAAAGAGAAAAAAACCCCAAATGGCACAAACACATAAATCCAAAATTTTTGGAAATTCAAAAAAAGGTTTGGAAAATTTCCTTCCAGCCCAAAAAATTTTTTTCCTTTTCCAACTGCTCCCCCTTTTTCCCCCCAGTATCCCAAACCCGCCCCTTTAGAAAATTATTTTCTTCCATGTCCGGGGAATTGGCCGTTTTAAAACTTAGCAAAAAACCTTTGGACTCCCCTTAAAGAAAAAGAATGTCTTCGCTTTTAGATTTTTTTGCTAACATGGCCAAAACTACTGCAACGTTTCCTCCATTATGGCAGGCTACAGTAAAGAGCAAAGTATTTGAAATTGCAAATTCTTTTGAGTTACAGCTGTTAGCACAGTCGTCTACCTCACACAATCAAAATTCGCCACCAAAGGTAGATCAAGTACCAACTTTAAATCCACCACTTATGACAAATTAGAAAGAAACACCAACGTAAAATCAACTGTTTGCCCATTCAACCTATAACCAGTTATCATCTGGGGCCACGGAATACTATAAAACATTTGCATCTACAGTATCTCCTAATGAAAGTGGTTGTACTAGAGGTCCTACAGAAAAAATATATATTCAGCCATCAGATGAAACCTATTTATACTTATAAAAATAGGTATAGACCTACATATTTTTGATATTTTTTTATTTAGTTTGTAATGTTCAATTTATTAGTGAGATTACTTTTTATTTACTCTGTTCAAAAAATTCAATAATAAACTACATAAATTAATATTGCCCTAGTTGTATTTCTCTTACCTTAAAAAAACTGTAAACCTCTCAAGTGGACTGATGCTCATTCGAAATTTAGTATTTTGCTTGGTCAGTGAAATACAAACAAGATCATATAGTTGGTTGAATTTTTCCGAAGACATTCTATAATATTGGTAAAAAAAATTTTCATCCTGTTGAAGCCGTTTAAACAGCGTATAAAATTCACCTTTTTCAAGTTTTGCACGAAAAATATCATGTACCCAATATTTCCGTTTTTTTCTTTTTTGCTTTTTTTCATACTCATCGCATATAGCTACCACAACAAGCAAGTTGTCTGACGACGATGATGAGGTTGGGTTCATTTAACTTTATTAAAACAATTTAACTGATGATAACACTACTGCTTTGCATAGCGATGCTGCTTAGGTGGGAATGGTGTGTGCAAGAATGCTGCAAGCGCTGCGCCGCGTCGCGCTGCGAAGCGCTGCATGATGCTGCTTAGATGGGAATCGGCCTTATGCAGCTAATAAACTTGAAAAAAATAATATACCTATTACCTTGCGTCTTAGTACCTATACAGGGTGTTAATAAAGTATGTGGCCAAACTTCAGGGGGATATTCCTTACCCTATTTTAAGACAAAAAGTTCATATAAACATATGTCCTAAACAGCTTTGTTTTCTTGATACAGGGAGTTGAAATATTTAAAAAATTTAAGTTTTTCCTAGATGACTAAGGTCCGCTTGCACCGATCGAAATTTAAGCTTACCTTTGAATAAAACTGGGCTTTTTAAAATATCAACTTGCACCGCCTACTTAACCTAGCTTAAAGAACTCTAAGCGAGTCTTATTAAAAGCCGCCAAAATTATAGGCTTAAAGTGGAAAAGCCCGGTTTCCTAACCTCAAATTTTATTTATAATTTGCTATTTGCATTTTTGTGTCCACACATAAAATGGAATGGAATGAAGAATTTGATGATGATATGGACATTTTGGAAATACTGGAGTTTGGATTTCCGAGACAGGTTTATGTAAGAAATAATCCATTCAAGAAATTGACGGATTTAACCTTCTTCAGAAGATTTAGAACAAGAATTTCTGTTAAAGGAACAATTGGTGTTTGGAGACAAAGATTTTCCATTTTGGCTTATGGTGCACGTCTAAAATTAGAAACAATGCTAACAAATATTGTGGCTACAGCTGTGCTACATAATATAGCAGTTCAAATGAATGAACCAGAGCCATCACCACCAGAACATATTGACATAAATTAATTAAATTATTTGATTGACTCGGGCCAAGTCATTCCAGATGTGCTAAGGGAAAATCAAATCCCACAGCACACCCAACAAACTATGATTATCTATTTTTCAAATTTATAATTTGAATATTATATATATAATTATTTACCTATTTTGTTGTTTAAACTTTCTTTTTTCTTATTTTTTCTTTTCAAATATTTGGAAACGCTACAAAAATGGAAAAAGTATTTATTCTACATTTTTAAGTTAACAAATTTTATTATCTAAAATTTAAAACAAAACTCTTTGTTTGAAAACAATCAAAATGTACTAAAATAACTTTGCCTTTAACACTAAAAATAATACAAAATTCTTCCAAAATAATACTGAAAAAGGTAATAAACAGATACTTGTTTTAAATAGTTATCAAGAATAATTTTATTGCAGTTTTAATATTCATCAAGCTTAAAGTTAACTCATGTGCATCATCTTTTTTCACTATCTTAGGTAGTCCACTCCTGTACACTTTATTTTACATTTTTTACAGGCTGCTGCTTTTCTTGCGCCTTTTTTTGGTTTTCATATATATTTTTTTTTATGTTGCACAGTTTCTGTAACACCCATCAGGTGAAACAGCGTTAAATTAAGCGTCAACTTTTATCCAAGCATGGATTTTTTCCTGAATTGTGGCCTGGTCTTTTTTTTTTATATTCAATAATATTTTGGTGTTTAGCAAGTATATTCAGTAGTGTCATCTGTTCTTCATTTGAAAAATTGGTACCGAGTTGTCTTCTACTGTCGCTCATTTTGGTAGCCTTTGAGGTACGTGCAAGGAAGTTTAAAGGTGTATGGAAGCCCAATACTGTAGAACAAAATTGTCAGGCGTGCAGGGCAGCGGGAATAGGGGGATTGGCCCCGCGGAATTTGCGCAATGAATAGTAGGTCAGAGCCGGACTTCCATAATTCTTTGTTACTATCTATAAAACTTGACATCATCAAATGTCAAATTCAAGCATTCACTGTTTTTTTTATTTTTTGCACAAAATTGTTGGTTATTAAACGATACTACCATAGAATATTTAAAATTATTTGTAATATTGGATTTTATATCATCTGATATAATATGAAAAGAAGCCTTCTATTTAAATGGTCGATATTTGTGTGAGTTTTGTATTTTTACCAAAAATCTTTGTAAATAAATAAAAACACGATTTTAAAATAAGTTTCAAACATTGTATGATAGTTTCATGTATTATCACCAATTTTGTGATAAAAGAAGGGGATAGTGTAAATGAGTTTAATCTAATCCTAAGATTCTGGTTGTACATTAAAAAGTGAAATTTTTTATAACTGCTTTTTAGGCATATACTTTTCACTAATAACAAACATTCATGAGACAGAATAACAGTGGTTAAAAATGTTTAGTAACCTTTGGTACCTAGGTATCCATTGTAACAGTATCCTTAAATATTATGTGTCTACAGGTATGTCGAAGAAAAAGTTGATAATGTAAGATTAAGAAACCAAAAATCTAATTTCTTTTTAAACAAATACAGAAAAAGCAAAAAGGAACTTTAAAATAAAATTGTACTTTTTTCATTCAATTAGAGGGACCTGTATATATTAAAATTTGCCTGGTCTGCCCAGTAATTAATAATTTTGATCCTTTAAAAGAATGTACTAAATTATTAAGTTTAGTGTTACTTATTATTTTTACGTTTTATGTAGTTTTTCAATAAAAATAACTATTTGTTGTTAAGTAACTAAAAAGATTTCACCCCCTTTGTGTTTAAGTTTGGATAACTAATGATTTTATAAAAAGGAAATCCATAGAACTACCAAAAAGCAATCTTTATTATTTTTAAATTTTTCTGAAGAACAGTTTATCTGAGGGAAAAAGTGAAGAGATGACTTTTGTGTAGTTTTAATTGGTTAGTCTTAAAATCAGGTCAAATTAAAAAAAATAGTGTGTTACTAAATTTTTCTAAAATTAAAGCTCAAGCATTACCCCTTTGCACGCCACTGGCAAGAGAAAAAACTGTCACCAAATTTCAACGTCCTTCTAATTTGCGTCGTTTAGTAATTTAGGAAAAATATATATATATTTTTAAATTTTAACACCCTGTATCAAGAAAACAAAGCTGTTTAGGACATATGTTTGTCTTAAAATAGGGTAAGGAATATCCCCCTGAAGTTTGGCCACATACTTTATTAACACCCTGTATATTTTCAAAGTTTTAATTTAGATCTAAAAATTTAATTTTACCTGTTTATACATGGAAACATAACGTTGTCAGCAATCTTGTAAAAACTAGACACAACACCCAGGTCATCAACTTTTGAACATCTTCCACATTTTATTTCCCCTGAAGGATAGACCTTAATTGGTAAATATGAAAGATATTTCTTACAAACAGTGCAAGTTTGAATTTCCAAAATTTCCTCTGGAAGCTGAACAAAATAGTTCTTCAATTTTATTGTTCCGTTCTCCATTTTATTTAGTATTATTTACAATTTGCTATTTTTGTTCAACAATTTCATGGGCGATGTTCTTTGAAATTTTTAACGACAAAAGACTTTAACCGCGTCGCTCTACATAAAATACAAACCGGATAATTCTGGTTTAGACCAGTTTAGACGGACCGCTACGACCGTTTTTTACTAAAACCTTAGGCGCAGGGTTGTCCTCCGAGCACCACACAAATTATGCACTTGTGCCTTAACGAGTGCAGCTTCGAGCATAAACCTACTAGAGGCAGCCTTGCCGTACGATCAAGTGTACTAAGAAAGGGGTTGTAATTAAAACTTGCATACGTATAGTAAACGTATTTTACAGGTATAATAAACATAACCTTTTTAAATTATTGGGATTTGTTTGGAATAATATAATATACGTAATTGAGAATATAAAACTTTTAAATACTATTATAGCAGTATTACCTTTCTCTTTCCCTCCAAGTACCTGATTGGTCGGCGGAAATGGATATGTGCCCACCAATCGGCACTTGAAGCGGGGTACTTATCCCTCCCGCCGACCAATTTGGCCAATATTGGGATTACTGCTATTTGCTTTAACACGGACGGCCTGTCTTTAGGTATATGCTTAAAGAAGTGCGCCGATGCCGACGTAATCCAGCACCATGAACATATTAAGGTGCGCGCGTCAATGTGATTATATCATATACTCGAGCATACAACTTTAAGAGGCAGCCTTGCCGCTTGACCGTGCGAACAAGCGGCCGTGAGGACAAGCGGGTGAGCAGAGTAGGTAAATACCAAAAACCGATATTTTCTTGTGGGTCCGAACCGAAAAAGGGACCCTTAACAGTTTTTTTAATGCTTTTTCCGGTTTAAAGTGTGTTGTATTCTTTTGCACAAAACCAACTAGTATACATGTATACTAAGCCAAACATTAGGCTAACCCTTCAAGCATACACTTGTAGAGGCAGATTTGCCGCTTGGCTGTGCAAACAAGCGTGCAAGTGAGGAGGAAGAATGAGTTTATAATCTTTTTCTTTTGCTTCAATGTGTTTAATTGATCGGTGGTGGGATACTAGGGATATACATATTTTGTCCTCACGAGCACAGGCTCGTGAGGACAAAAGAAGGAACTGAAAGAAACCGGTTATATCTGGATTTTGTTGTCGCATTTCTCGACAACTGAATGTGCATTTGAATAGCTTTCTATATTGAAATAGTCGGGAGCTTCGATACGGTTTTGAGCCGGACTACATCGGAGTTCCTAAGAAATATGTCTAGCCCCTCTCTTAACCCGATTTAACGGGGGTGTAACCAATGCGGAAGGGTTGCTCCGCCTCTTGCTAAGCTTTGACGGGGTAAGGGCGAGCTGGCGAATGCCTGAGCAAAACAACTAACCACAACTAACCCTTTTTTATTCTGTGAGCAAAGCCATCCGATTGATCCGAGCAAGTCAAGTCAGTTTTCATAAAAATAGAAACTAAAATAAAACATTTAATCCAAAATAAATATTTTTGTAAAATAACTAGTCTGCAAATTAATAAAAAATGAAAAAAATCAATTGAGATGTCAAAATGTCATGCCGTTCATTAAATCAAAATGATTCTTCCAAAAGCGATTATTGTTCTGATGAATCAGTCATTGAAAAAAGTCCCAGTGTTACTCCAGTTAAGAAAAAGCTAAAAAGGATAAGAAATAAAATTAAATGTAAAGCAAAGCCTTTAGAATCAGTTAAAAATAATGAGACAGCTGTGCTGGAGCAGCTAATTGAAGAATTTAATAAAATAGAAACAGAAAACAAAATACCTGATGAGTGGTCTCAGTATCCAAATAAATCACAAGAGGATAATAACACAAGACATGATGGAAAAAGTAAATCAGTTATCAGTAACTGTTCTTCAAGCAATTTACAAAGTCTGATATTACAAGATACAGACAATACAGCTTTAAATGTATGGAAACTATCTTACAGAGGAATAACTCCACAAATTAAAAAAACAGTATCAAAAAATTACCACAAATTATATGTGTTCTATCTTATTGACGAAATATTAAGATTTACTCCGAACAATTTTCCAAAAAACACTTGTTTGCAACTTATAGGAATCTTAAAATTTCATAGAGAAACTAAGTCTCATCATCTCTGTGGTTATGAAAAAAATTATAGTCGAAGTAGTCATATTAAGGTTGATTTAAGACAAGTACCTGTCATGCCAGAAGATGGGGATGAAATACTTATATTTGGAGTTATTACTTTTGAAGAAAATACACCCATAATCGTAGTAAATTTTTTACAAGAAAACACTGTATCATATCGAAATTATGTGGATCTGATGATGAGACTGAGAACCACAATTCCCCAGGAAAACTTTGATATGATTTGTGTAACTGATGATAATCTTAGATATGAAGAAACATTGTCAGATGAATCTGACACTGAAGCGATTATAAATGATTTAACTAAACACTTAAATGAAGAGCAGTTTGAAAACAGTGACTTAGGTGATTCCAAATTATGTGAATTTTTAGACAATATTTCATTTGAAAACCTATAAGCTTGATAATAATATTTTTTAATTATTAATTGAGGACTATATAATTTTCAAAATATTTTTATATTAAAATATAAATATTAAGTATAATTATATATTGGTTGTTTTATAATGGTATTTTAAGAGTCCATTCGCGCCGCGAAAATTGGATCCAATTTGGGGGTTCGGGGCATAATGTTTTTCTCAAAAACGGTATAAGTTATCGATAATTTTCAAAAACATATGGCCAACACTTAAATCTAGGCTTCTTTTGAATTGTTTTTAAATTGGATTTAAGGCTGGTTTATGCAGACAACTTTTAAAATTTAATTTTTAAATTTTATTTACATTTACTTTAACTTTAAGAATTTCTTGAGCATTTATAAAGAATATTTACATTTGCCTTAAAGCGCAGAAACACGAAAATTTCGTTGGGTTGGTATTAATTATTAAACCATTTTTTTTGTTTTGACGAGGTTTTGGTGTTTTTGTGCTTGGTTTGTTATAATTAAATAAATAAAATAATTAATAAAGATATCCGAATTTTCTGTAAGTAAATCGGGTTAAAGATTAAAGTTGACAGCCGGTCTAGGGGAATTTTAAGTTTGGTTACACTGTCGCGATGCTCATTTTCATTATTATTTAATTTAACTTTAAGAAGATAAATGGCAACTTCTAAATAAAAGTTAAGTTAAAGTTTTCTTAAAGTGTGTATAAACGCGCCTATATATTAGTGTGCAACGATCTTACACTAAAGTTAAATTAAATTTAAAGTTGTCTTTATAAACCAGCCTTTAGTTTTTAATATTTCCTTGAGTGAAAGTCACCCTAAAATCGGTTATGTTTAGATACTATTTTCTCTTAACTAGACTCATATTTCAAAAATACGCTACAGCAGAGGCATAGATTATTTCCTTACCTATAAAATGGTGTATAATTTATGTCATTTAAGTGAAAAATAGTTACCGAAAAACGTTATCTCCTGTAGGCTTGCAATCGGAAACAACATCGCATCTCTACACCAAATTTGGAAGAACCTAAATAAAATATTATTTTTAATGCGGCTATACGAAAATTTTAGTGTGGGAGTTTGTTAGTCTCCGCCCACCCTCTTCACGTCCTTTGGCCCGATCCCTAAGGTGTAGCGTAAATGCACTCTTAAATCTAGATTCATTTCCTTATGCCTGATAACTCCTAAATACTTTCCTAAACTTTAACCTGAGAATAATATGTATTTTTAAAAACTAATTATATGTTAATAGTTATTCACTTAATTTAAAGAAGAATATAAATACAGTCTTGGTATAGCATGTAATGATATCAAAACATTTTAAATGTCCATTTTCTTTGATGTTAAATATTAACAAAACCAACAGCAGAATGTCCCACATCCACAAAGGCGCTTTTACCATTCGCATTTTTGTAGTTGCGCTACGTCGTACTGATTAATTTATTATTTATGGTAGGTCCTCATGTGCGTAAAGGCGGAACGGAACTGTCAAATCTCTTGAATTAGATTAGCTGATTAAATAAAGCAATCAAATTTAAAAAATTTGACAGATCCGTTCCGATTTCCGCACATGAAGACCTACCATTATGGTCGGTTGCACCCAAGGGTGGTAAACTTAACAAGGACTGCTAGATCCATCACAAAATACGAAAGGAAAAAGATCCCATTCAAGCCCATATACGACGATTTAAATGTCAATTCCATATTTGTGAGGTAATCAGTTTTCTTGGGGAATCCTTCACACAATGTAATCCTTCAGAGTCTATTAATATTAATAAACTAGTGATGGAACCTTCCGAATGATCTTCCGAACGATATTCGAATATAGAAATGTTTCGAATGATTCGAATATTTCTTTCGGATATCCGAATATTCGTATTCTAATCAGCTAGGGTACATTACCGCTACTTATCGGATAATAGTTCATTCAATTCGCGGTTAATTCATATCAAGAATAGAAATTTTCCACAAAATGTCGACTTTTTTGGCGGCCACTGTATACTATTCTATACACCACACCAATAATTACGAATTAAAACGAAAACAAAACTTCCGCTGCACCACCAATAACAGCAAAACAAATTTAAAACGTACAAGAATACGTATGCGAACACAACATCAACCCAATAATAGTCGACTGAAATTAAAAGCCGAAACAAAATAATTCATTTTTCATCCTCCGACATCTGATTTATCCGGAATAATTCGTTATTTCGAAAGCAAACCTTTCGACTTCGGGGTAAGTCGACGGTCGGCGGTCGGCGCAATATATCGAATACCGACTGACGTTGATCGGTCAATGTTTCATATGTCGAATGATATTCCGAATATGAAGATCTTCCGGAATACGAATATTCGAATATTAAAATCATCCGAATATGCCCATCGCTATAATAAACCCTGGTAATCCTTAAAATGGTCAAACAACAAGGAAGTTTAAGGTTAAACTTCCTTGTTAAACAAGCATTGTGATTGGCTAGATTGGAGATTTAAGGAATACTTAACGCCGGGCCG
Source organism: Listronotus oregonensis (assembly GCA_019359885.1). Taxonomy (NCBI): domain Eukaryota; kingdom Metazoa; phylum Arthropoda; class Insecta; order Coleoptera; family Curculionidae; genus Listronotus; species Listronotus oregonensis. The sequence goes on from JAHBCN010002132.1 coordinate 44,866, forward strand.
TATTTAGGCGGTGGCGAGATGGGCGCCCAACCCCTTTTTTATTCTGTGGGGCGCCCGCCGTAGTCAAATTATTATTTTTTAAACCATTTTTAACCTAAAGGCTTAATTTAATGATAATTATATTCAAAATATTAAGACTAAAAAATGTATGACATTAAAAAGATATCAATTTATCCTGATGCCTACAGTGGGAATGTTACTTTTCGATTTTTTTTTAAATATTTAAGCTGCAGATAAATTGTTTGTTGTTTATAAATTGGGGCAGTTCTTTTTTTTGCATATTATTTAATTTATTAAAGTATAAATGTTACGTTTTAGTAAGCCTGCTATACACAGTATTTTTGTAACTTCAATTTCATTGTTGAGAAAATTTATTGTAAGTTTAATCAACCGCAAATAAAGATGTATAGTTAATTTACATTCCAGTTCTTTCAGTCAGATACAAACAGTTTTTTTATGTAAATTATGTCTCTTTCAAATAGTAGGCAATATTTTCATATTAAGAAAATATAGAATTTGACACAAAGTTCACCACCAAATTGGTATTTTAAAGAAACAACATTCTCGGTTTAAAAACTTTAAACCTATAACTTTGCACTTTAATTTTTTTTATAGTTTTATAAATTTCCAGGAAAACCCCCGTGATCTAAGTTTTCGTTGGGAGTATTCCATACTCCCCAAATCACCCGGTGTGGGGGGAGGGGCGCGGCCATACTTAGATACGGCCCGGCATATACTTATAATTGGTTTATAAGTATATGCGGCCCGGTATATGCTCGAAGGTTTCTATTTTAGATTTTTTGATATTAAGTAAAAAACGTTTAATGAGAAATAAAAATAACTTTTCAGAATTTAAAACATGTAAAATAAATTTAAGTTAAACAAAATCAACGACTATATACTAGAGGACTGCTCAGTTCCATTTAACGTACGTTGGAAAATTTAGGAAAAGCAGGCAGCGGCTGTGACGTCACTACCGGTGCTTAATAATGCTGGGCGATGTTTATCGATGTTTTGTTACCGATGTTCCATGTTTTTAACATCGATGTAAGATGACACTTACATCGATGTTTACCTTTCAATGTTCAATATTATAAATAGAATTTTAAACTTAATTTTTCTAGCTCCAAAAATAAAATATGTATTAATTTTTTAAGTGATAGTATTTAATTTTATTTAAAGTTGCTTAAAACTAGAAATAAGTAGGTTTCGCTTCAGTCAATATCTAACATCATTCCTTTTTTCTTGGATAGATTATGTATGAATACCGCGAATGGTCCTGGCATGCGTATCGGCACTCGTTCAATTTCGGGGAATTACCGACTTGGCATAGTGGCATATTTTGTCTTCTTACTCAATCATAATTCCATAACTACTTCATACTTTTTGTTACAGAATTATTTCTATTTGTTTATGTTTATTTATTTTAGAATACTTGTTTTAATTTTTTGTTACAAAATGGATTTATTTATTAATTTTTAGCATATTTTTATTTTTGTTACAAAATGAGTTTACATTTTTGAGGAAAATAAATATAATTTTGATATTTTTCGATGTTTCATTTCACTTCAAGTTAAAAAATATATTTTTTAAATAGTAGCAATCTTTTACAAGTCATTAATGTTTGCTTTCGATGTTAAAATCGATGATCAGCATCGATGTTTTGTGTCGATTTCCCAGCACTAGCCAGCACCGGTGGTGACGTCAGAGCGAGTTTGACCTTGGCAGACAAATTCCGCAAACTGAGCAGTCCTTTTCTTTTATCCTTTAGTATATACCTAGTCGTTGAAACAAAATGACATAAAATACCCCAAAAACATTATTAGGATACTTCTGAGTGAAACAAACAATTTACTTACCTGAAAAAGTGGGTCTATGAACCTTGTATAATGAGCACTTCCAAAGTAAAATTTAAATTTAACAGATTTTAAATTTTAAGACAAGAAAAGGCCAAAATTTTTCCAACAGAACAGAGGTGAATTGTTGGTTGCCGAATTAATTATTTGTAAAATGTAAGGATGAGCGAATATCGATATTCTTCCAATCGATAATGCTTATCAAATTAGTTTAGCACATTGTGCATGTACCTTTTAGAGGCAGCGTTGCCGCACGGCAGTATGAACAAACGTGTGAGAGAAAGAATAATCACTGTATAACCTTTCTCTCTATTTCAACGTGCGAATTGGACCATCCAATCAGCACGTAGGGCGGGTTATATATCTCTTCCACCGACTAATCAGTACGCCAAGCGGCAAAACTGCCTTTAGTAGGTATATCCGCGAAGTTTAGCACAAAAAGATTTGACCTATCTAGAGTCGGCCTTGCCGCGTGCGTCAGTGAAAACAAAGAATAAAATTGATTTATTAAATTTATTTCAAGTTAGAGACTAGGACTGTATACTTTAATGCATATCCGGTTACTCCATATTATCAGTACAACTAGATAAGTCTATACTACTATCGTTAATATTCATATTCGCTACTTTAAAAAAGACTTCCTTAAATTTATTTTCGTCCTTTTCACTATCACTGTCACTATCACTAAAAATGACGTAATCCGTTTGATTTTCTTCCAAATTTACGAATAAATCACAAATAGTATCACTAGAATCTATAAGGCAATCACCAAAACACCTGGATTTAACTTCATTGTCTACAGTGACCTTCTCGAAATTATCTAAATCTACTCGAGTTTTTTCCTCAAGACATACTTTCTCCATAGGAAAATCGCAATAGGGACAATAAACACCCGGTTGTTCGTTATTAACTTCACTGTGAGCGAGAGCATTGCAGAAGGGGCACTTGTATGCTGGAGCAAGCACTATCGGCATCATCGTAAAGCTGCAGCGGGAATCAGCATGGGGTGGAAGACACATCGGTCCAATAAGCTAGATTTCAGTAAAAAATATTTTGTTATGCAATTAATCTCTATAAACAAGAGGTTAAGGTAGTTCACTTGCGACAATCGTAGAGAAAATTATCGCATTATAAATAAGTTAAGCCCGGCCCGTTCACAAATATATTATACCGAGATTGGGATGAACATCTTTTATCTTCGCCTCTTTCATGCCACCCGCGACGAACTTGCCCATCTCTCTCTAACAAAAACTGATTGTTGAACGGACCGGGACTAGTACCAGTACAGACAATGCAGTATCTTGAATGGACCCCAAATTTAGAGCTGTTTTAAATAAGATCAAATACGCTTTACCAAAAGTTAGAGGTTCTCAATGCTTAAAAATATTATTTTTGTAGGAGACTGTACACACAACACATGAGGTCTGTTCGTTATTCGGTAATATTTTACATTATTTTACACTTTTCGGACCCACCTAGTTCTAAAATTCACCTTTCATAAGGGCAGATTACAAAAAAAAAGAATAAAAGAGTGTATAGTCTTCATTTATGGATTATACCTGCCGACAGCAATAAAACTGCGGATCGGTAGGTATTAAAGGACAGAACATTAGGGACGGACTTTAATAATATAAAGATTTATAATTTATTGTTTATTTAGGTAAGTATAATCTTAAAATTACATTAAGAAATTAAATATATGCAAAGTTTTAATAAATTTATAACTGCATTATCTATACATGATTACATTATTTTTAATCCTAATATCTAAATCTAATTCTGTTTCACTATAAGACTCTTCATTGAGATTAATTACAATAGGATTTATGTTGTTTTGGATAGAAATGTAAGAGTCCTCAATTTTTATAATGTGTTGTAGTGAATTTTTCCAGCTCTTAACTGGTATGTTAGTAATTACATTTTTTATCAAATTTATAACACTGGGACTTAAAGTAGGTGTAACATTTTCTGCTCTGATCTTTGATTTTACTTGGTTCCACAAATGCTCTATGGGGTTAAACATACGGAGTCCAACGGAGGAAGCCGTAAGACAGTATGCCCAGCCTGTTCAGCCAAATTATCACATACATATTGTTTTTTAAGTGCATATGAATTTAGGACTTCCAAAAGATGCGTTTTTTGTAACTGAATTCAAAATAAATATCATTTTCTAACTAATATTCCTGGATTTCAGTTTTTAAACTTAATGAAGCTGGTGCTTTCTGTAGCAGACGGCTGTGGTAGCTTGCGTTATCCATGACAATAATCATTGTAACACACACTCTTTATACTTAAAAAATATTTTCCCTTTTTTGATTCGATTTGCTATAAAAGCGCGTTTTTTAAGTTTTTTTAAACTATAATGAATTTTTTTATTTTTTGGTTCAAAACAACATCAAAAGTAATTTTTATCAAGAGCCTCAATTTTTAGTATATGTTAAAATTCAGTTAATTTTTTTTATATTAAGTTTAAAACAAAGTTTTTTTTAAACCAGTTTTGAAAAAGTTCTGCATGATAATCCAAGCTAGAATCCTTAATATTCTTTGCAGACAACAGCAAGCAGTTTGGGACAAATCCGTCTTCTGAACCATCATGTATTATAGTAATGCGTTTTCCTTTATTTGAAGGTGCTTTCGTCTGACAGTTTTGACTGGAATCAACCCATCCTTTGGATACTGTGTCGTGTGTATCAAACCATGTTTCATTAAGGTAAATTATGGATCTGTTTTCTAACCTATATCTTTTAATTTCTTGAAGGTAATTAAATCTCCAAGTGCGTAATCTGTGCGATTCCATTACTACTTGTCTTTTGTCTATTTTGCGGTATTTAAATCCCATTTTACAAACAACTCTATGGAGGGTGGCACGGCTAATATTTATATTGATTTCGTCTTCGTCTAGCCTCTTTTTCAGTTTATCCAAGGTAGGAATAACTCCGCTTTCATAAAGACAATATATTTTCCTTCTTATTTGGTCCTGATCACTATTGTCTATACGGTGAGATTGAAAATCACTACGTTTTTTTCTTTTGTTCAATTCTTCACTAATAATAATATCCCTTATCGATGATATTGGAGTTTTTGTAAGTAGACAGGTTTCTTTTAAAGCTTTTTGTTTAATTAGACCTCTACTGATTAAAGTTTCATACACATTTTTCACAACCTGTTTTGCATCTAATGACAAATAATTTCGACGCGACATGGTTATATTCTCGTAAAACGCACAGTAAAAACGGTTATTCAACACTGCCACTAAATTATTAGCCAAAATATTTATATGCCTAATGGTTAATACTCAAGAAATACCTGGCCCATCCCTGCCCGTATGAACAAATGGGTTTACCCAATAACAATAGGTAATAAAATCGTTAAAGGTTTATTGGGGTATGGTCCGTCAAAAGCCATAACGATATACTTTGAGACAGACTATACAGGATTTCTTAATAACAAACAGACCTAGTAAACTTTTAAAAATCAATATCTTTTTGACAAAACGGTCAAAAAGTTCAGGGTTTTTTAAAAATTTTCTACTACTCTGATTTATATTGCATTGGTTTTTAAAAAATATCGTAAGAACCGTTTTCGAGATATTCCAAAATGGCTTTCATATATGACAGATATCGACAATGTTAATTATGCACAATTTGATTGTTAATATCTCATTTCCCAGACGATAAAAAAATTCGTTTTTGTTTTAATTAGATAAAAGACACTTTTATTAACCCTATATTTCAATTTCATTTAATTTTTAAGAAAAGCCTTTTTACGAGTGAACTACCTTAAGAACAATCAGTATTTTTTGAAAAAGTGACTTTTCAAATATCTACAAATAAAAATGTTTCATCCATTACAACTGTTGGCAGTCGATTCTGTTAATGAACACAATGTCTGACTTGATTATAGTAATTATGTTTGTTTGTTATTTAGAAATAGTGTACACTATTTTACACCTTTTTTAGGATTAGGTGGATACAAAAAGTGTAAAATAGTGTAAACTATTTCTGAATATCAAACAGACCTTATATGTAATAACAGTTTTTACCCACACAAAAATAAATATTATAATACTTTTAGATATCAATAACACTAAAATCTTGGACTTCCATTGTCTTTATTTGTTAATTGATACACAACGTTTCGGTTAGTGATGTATCTCCAACCGTTTTCAAGTGATAACCAAAACTATTCCGAGGTTTGTATATGTCCATTATTTCGTTTGACTAAAACGTCGAGAAAAGGTAGAGCCGAATTTTGTTCCTTCTCCATTGTGAATTTGATACAGGGTCGAAGACAATTTAGATGTTCTAAGAAACCTTCAAGTTCTTCGTCATTACCGGTCCATACAATGAAAGTATCGTCAACATATCGTAGCCAAACTTGAAGGTTTCTTAGAACATCTAAATTGTCTTTGACCCTGTATCAAATTCACAATGGAGAAGGAACAAAATTCGGCTCTACCTTTTCTCGACGTTTTAGTCAAACGAAATAATGGACATATACAAACCTCGGTATACAGAAAACCTACCCACACTGGACAATATTTACACCAGAATTCCAATCATTCTAACGAAACAAAGCGAGGAGTCATACGTACTCTATATAACCGCGCGGTGACCTTATGCAACAGTAAGGAATCTTTGCAAGCCGAAATAAGTAATGTAACTAGGGATCTCAAGCAAAACGGCTACAGTGAGAGATTGGTTAAGGAAAATATCGATAAATATCAAGACAAGACAAAGAACTCCAATTTGAACAAGACTTCACAGGACCAAATATTTATGACTATTCCGTATATTAAAGGAACTTCAGAAAAGATCCGCAGAATAGCGAATAGGTATAATATTAAAACAGCATTTAAATCCCAAACCACTCTGAGAAGTATTCTTACTAAGACAAGACCGGACAACAATGTTTCAAAAAATGACTGTATCTACCAAATTCCTTGTGAATGTGGTGAAGTATATACATCGGGGAAACAAAAAAACCACTAGAAATTAGAGTTAAAGAACACAAAAAACATACGGAACGAGGTGAAACGTCGAAATCAGGGATTGCCGAACACGCATGGTCAAAACAACACCGTATACAATGGTCGGAAGCAAAAATTATTCATAAAGAAACCTACCGGAAGAAAAGAAAATTTAAAGAAGCTGTAATAATTGCAAACAATCAAAATGTATTTAGCAAACCTAGTGTAGACATTCCGAATATCTGGCTGCCGTTGCTGAACCGTGACAAGTCGGTCAAGCTTCGGTGAACAACGGATAGTATATAAGGTCGTAGCTTTTAAGAATAGTTTTAGTTATCACTTGAAAACGGTTGGAGATACATCACTAACCGAAACGTTGTGTATCAATTAACAAATGGAAGTCCAAGATTTTAGTGTTATTGAAACCATAACATTGTCTAACACTTTTAAAGAAACTTTTAGATATCTTAAATAACATTTTTTTGTCCATGTTTTTTAATTTTAACTTTAAGTGATAACGGTAAGACTCCATATAATATCAACTAAAAATGGATACCTTTTCTCCACAAAAAACACACTGTATCATATCTGGAAAAGTCATTTCATTGGCTATGCTTAGCACATGAGTTATTTCCTCGATAAATGTTTTTCCTACTTGAGCTTTCGGTAAAATACCACTTACTACCATTTCTTTCAGAAAAAATACCTAAAATAGAAAATATAACAACTTTATTATAACAATTCAATATTAAAAATTGTAAAGATTTAAACTACGGACTATAACAGATATTTTTGTAAATGAGCCATCTAACATTTTCGAGATATTATTATCAGAGCGCGTCGTGCCCAAGGAAGTTTGAAGTTATATGAAGGCTCAATGCTATGGCCTATTTGATCAAAAAATTTTCAGCCCACTATGAAAATAACTGTCATGAGTGGCCAGTAAAAAAATTCCACGAAATTTTATTGTGTTGCCTACTTACACATTGATAAATTAGTGTGTAGGTAAGCAACATATTATACTTTTATGAGAGCCGGAGTACCGTTTTTGGTGCGACGGCGGCGCGCGTCTCATCGACCCTTCCAAGCGAATTACATGTTTCGTTGTAGTTTGCGCCGTATTAATTTTGGTTGTTTTGCTTTATCTTATTTTATTTTGTCTTTGCAGAAATTGTTTGATTGATAAAAACCTTCTTATTTTAAAAAAAAAAAACCCAAAAAAAAAAAAAATTTTTTTAAAAAAATTTTTTTTTTAAAAAAAAAAGGGGGAAAAAAAAAAAATTTTTTTCCCTTTTTTTCCGGTTTTTCCCCTTTTTAAAAAGGTTAAAATTTTTTTTTTTTTTAAAATTTAAAAACCTTGAAAAAAAAAATTTTTTAAAAAATTTTTTAAAAAAAGGGAAAAAAAAAAAAAAAAAATTTTAAAAAATTTTTGGGCCCTTTTTTTAAAAAATTTTTTTTTTTAAAAAAAAATTTTTTTTTTTTTTTTTTTAAAAATTAAAAAATTTCCAAAAAAAAACCCTTTTAAAAACAAAAAAAACCCAAAAGTTTTTTTTTCCCAAAAAAAGGAACCCCCCTTTTTTTTTTTAAAAGGGGGGAAAAACCCCCCCCCTTTTTTTTAAAAAAAAAAATTTTAAAAAAATTTTTAAAAAAATTTCCCTTTTTTGGGGAAAAAAACCTTTTTTTAAAAAATTTTTAACTTTTTTTGGGTTTTTTTTTCCCCTTTTTTTAAGTTTTATGAAAAAAATTTTTTTTTTTTTTTCCCCCTTTAAAAAAAAAAAAAAACCCCCTTTTTAAAAATTTTTAAAAATTTTTTTTTTAAAATAAAATTTTAAAATTTTAAAATTAAAAAAATTTTTTTTTTTAAAAAAAAAAAAAAAAAAAAATTTTTTTAAAAATTTTTTTTTAAATTTTAAAAATTTTTTTTTTTTTTTTTTTTTTTTTTTTTTAAATTTTTTTTTTTTAAAAAATTTTTTTTTTTAAAAAAACCCTTTTTTTTTTTTTAAAAAAGGGAAAATTTTTTTTTTTTTAAAATTTTTAAAAAATTTAAAAAAAAAAATTTTTTTTTAAAAAAAAAAAAAAAAAGGGGGGGAAAAAAAATTTTTTTTAAAAACCCCCTTTTTAAAAAAAACTTTTAAAAAAAAATTTAAAAAAAAATTTTTTAAAAAAGGGGAAATTAAAAAATTTTTCCCCGGAAAAAAAATTTTTTTTTTTTTGGGGTTTTTTTTTTTTTTTTAATAAAATTTTAATTTAAAAATTTTTTTTTTTTAAAAAAAAAAAAAAATTTTTTTTCCCCTTTTTTGGGAAAAAAAATTAAAAAAAAAAAATTTTTTTTTTTTTAAAAAAAAAAAATTTTTTTTTTTTTTTTTTAAAAAAAATTTTTTTTTTTTAAAAAACCCTTTTAAATTTTTAAAAAAATTTTTTTAAAACCCCAAAAAAAAAAATTTCCTTTTTTTTTAAAAAACCAAAAAAAAATAAAAAAAATTTTTTTAAGGAAAAAAATTATAAAAATTTTTTTTTTTTAAAATATTTTTTAAAAAAAAAAAACCCCTTTTTTTTTTTTTAAAAAAATTTTTTTTAAAAAAAATTTTTTAAAAAAAAAACCCCCCAAAAAAAATTTTTTTTTTTTTAAATTTTTCCCTTTTTTTTTTTTTTAAAAAAAACCCAAATTTTTTTTTTTTCCTTTTTTTCCAAAAAAAAAATTTTTTTTAAAAAATTTTTTTTTTTTTAAAAAAAAAAAATTTTTTTTTTAAAAAAAAAAATTAAAAAATTTTTTTTAAAAGTTTTTTTTTTAAAAAAAAAATTTTTTTTTTTTTAAAAAAAAAAAAATTTTTTTTTCCCCCCCCAAAAAAAACCAAAAAAAATTTTTTTTTTTAATTTTTTTAATTTTTTTAAAAAAAAATTTTAAACCCCCCAAAAAAACCCCCCCCCTTTTAAAAAAAAACCCCAAAATTTTTTTTTCCTTTATTTTTTTCCCCCCCTTTTTTCCCAAATTCCCTTTCCCAAAAAAAAATTTTTGGGGTTTTTTAAAAAAAGGAAAATTTTTTTTTTTTTTTAAAAAAAAAATTTTTTTTTTTTTTTTGGGAAAAAAATTTTTTTTAAAAAATTTTTTTTTCCCCAAAAAAAAAAAAAAAATTTTAAAAAAAAATTTTTTAAAAATTTTAAAAAAATTTTTTTTTTAAAAAAATTTAAAAAAAAAATTTTTTTTTTTTTTTTTTTTTTTAAAAAAAATTTTTTTAAAAAAAAAATTTAAAAAAAAAATTTTTTTAAAAAAAAAAAAAAAAAAGGGGGAAAAAAAAAAAAAAGGGGGGGTTTTTTTTTTAAATTTTTTTTAAAAAAATTTTTAAAAAAAAAAAAGGTTTTTCCAAAAAAAAAAATTTTTTGGGGGGTGTAGACAGTAAAACGCGAACAAACGTTTGTTTGTTCTTGTTCATACATGTTCGAGGTATGTACAACCGGAAGAAAGAAACAAGAACAAACATCAGCGAACAAACGTTTTTCTTCAGTGTAACAGTTAAAACGGCGAACAAACGTTTGTTTGTTCATGTTCGTACATGTTCCAGTGGACGTCGGTACATCAAAGAAATTTTTTTTTATGGTTATCCATAACTATTCCAACTAGTCGAACAAGAGTAAACAAACATTTGGTTGCGCTATATAGACAGAAAAAGCGAACAATAAACAAAAAACACATACAAAGAGAATGAACAAGAACGAATGTTTGTTTTTGTTTGTTTTTTTGGTGTGTACATACCTAAAGAAATAAATTTTGTTCGTCGTCATCCATAACTTTTCCAACTGGTCAAACGAGAGTGAACAAATATTTGATTGCTCTATGTAGACAAAATAACGCGAACAATAAACAAAGAACACATACAAACAAGGTGAACAAGAACGAATGTTTGTTCTTGTTTATTTTTCGGTGTGTACATACCTTTAGATAATCGCGCAAACAGGTTAAAACAGGAAGATGGCCCGACCTTTGCTGACTCTGATACATTATAGCTCGCAATTCCATTTTTAACGGCACCAAGAACGGTAAAATTACAATTATTTTTAAATACCTTTAATATTATAGGTACTTTAAAAAACATCAAAATATTGTATAAATCCTAGTTTAAAAATGTTTTAAAAATATTTTTATTTGTTTCTAACTTCATTTAAAGATACCTGTATTTAACAATCTATATATCTCGCTTTCTCTTCAAGCTCTTACTTTGGTTTACTTCAAGTAAAATACTTGGGTAGTACTTCAAGTACTTTTTGAATTTACTTGGAAAAGCAAGTACATTTTAACGAGTACTTGTACTTGAAGTACTATTTAGGTGTACTTTGACAGCTCTGCTAACCTATTTATATTGTTTGTTTTGTTTGTACATGAGTGTGCCCTTTTAGGCTTCCAGCAGGCCAACTGCCATAAATGAGTATAATTGGAAACATTAATTATTATGAATGAAGAATCTTATAATCTTATTTTATTTAGTCCAAAGCTAATGGAAAACTATACAGATAGTGAAACATCAATCATAAATTAAAGCTCTTAATCAATAGTAGTAATGTTGTAAAATATAAAACCAGCACACTAACAGAAACACAAAAATATCAGAGTCAATTCAAATAAAGAAAAAGAAAAACGCATTTATAAAAAATGTCAGTTAAAAACAATGCAGTTATGCTTTATCGACCAGTAGGCTTTTTACTTTGTTTTTTAAATAATCTTAAAGATATAGTAGTTCTCTCAGACTGAGGGAGGTGATTATAAATATTCTTACTTTTATAAAATATATAACTTTTTGTAAGGGTATAGTCACTGGGGGCACTAGTAAACCCCCAGGTTACGTCCAACCTGACATGGGAATGCCAAAATGAACTGGAAGTCCTGGGAGAACGCACCAGGGTAACTCTTCTGTTGGTAACAGGACATTTGGGAATAGAAGGCAACGAAAAAGCGGATAAGCTAGCGAGACAGGGATCATCCACACCATAGTTTGGACCAGAACCTGCCCTTAGAGTGACCAAAACCATAGCACGAGGTAAACCAGGGAATGGATCCGAAACAAACACGAGGAATACTGGGCGAACCTCAGTAGAATAAGACATGAAAAAAGCTTTATAAGGGGCCTATTCAAAAGAATGAAGGAAGAATTACTCAGACAAATTAGGAAAAGACTTCGCATAACAATAGGGTTGCTAACAGGGCACAATAACCTAAGAGGACACCTGCACAAGATAGGCTCAAACAATGGGGATTCAAGTTGCAGAATGTACGACGAGGGGTAAGAAACAGCCTGCCATATTCTGTGCAAATGTGAAGCGGTAAATCACAAAAGACAGGCATAATTTGGGCAACCGAAAATGAGCCCATAGGAGTATATCAACCAACCAGTCTCGGGGTTATACAGACTTGTAGAAGGAATAAGACTAATGGGAGAATTGGTATAAAAGATAATGGGAGATTAGGCACAAAAAACCCAAGAGGCTGCGCTGTCCCCAGTAGTGAATCAAGAAGGCTCCCAGGGAGAAGAAGAAGAAGGTAGTTTTCGGAATAGCAAGTGGTAGATTATGATTTTGCCTAGTGTAAATTGTCTCAATTGAGTACCGAAATATTTTTTATGTACAAGAACTATAGTTTCCATAGTAAAGAGGCGAGGTAATGCGAGGATTTTATTTCTGATAAAATAAGATTTACGTGATCTCAAGATTTTACCTTACACACATATCGGAAAGCTCTCTTCTGTGAAATAAAAGTAGAATTAAAGAGAAAAGTAAGCTATAATATTTTAGATTGTTGTGACGAACTCATTTATTAAAAAATATTCTTTGGAATACTTCTACACTTGCAAGAAGGGAAAAAAAGATGTATGACTTACCTAAGTGTTTCAAAACAATCCCAGTACGTCCGTAAACTTCCACTTTTATTTTCCAATAATAATTTCAGCGGTGCCACCGTTGTATCATATAAAACGGAAAAATTAACAAACTGTTTGCCTCTCACAGCGGTTTTAAGTCGGTGCGGACTTAAAAGAAATATCAACAGCACTTTATTTGCGGATTCTACGTAACCATGAGTTCTAAAACCTGCAAGAAATGTTTTAGGAATCACGATTGCTTTTTTAACAAAAAAAAGGTATCAAATCCAGGGAATCGACGCATATTTATCGAATCACGTATCCGGATCATCTTTAGTTTTTATACTTACGAATGGTAACTCAATACAAATGATACTACTACATAATCCAGATGATAAAATAAATCAAGCGTCAAAGATTTTAGCACGGAGCCCGAGCCGCAAAATATAATTTAAGCCTCATTTTAAAGTGATGTAATTCTTAGCCAAATTAGAACTGGTAAATATTACTTAAATTAGAATATGTTATTTCTGAGAACAACAAAAAACCGCCCTTAAATGGAACATTTTTCCAAACTGTATTCCAAAACTTGCAATGCTAGGTCTTCATAAGGTTTTTAAATGTAATTTTAAAAATAACCTCAAGTAATATATAAAAGGAACATCCTATTGTAATTTTACAGGAAGTTTCACAAGTACTGTTTTTCTTTGTTTGCGGAATAATATATAAGTATCTAGGAGTCATTTTTGACCAAAAGATGAAATGGGGACCACAACTCAACAAAGTTGTTCAGAAGGCAAAAATCGCCCTCGGGAGATGTCGCAGGCTTTGTGAAAAAAGCTGGGGGCTTAATCCAAAGATGAACCTGTGGGTGTATAAAATGGTAATAAGACCCATGATAACCTATGGCTCAGGTGCCTGGGGGGCAAGGGTCACGCAGACCGTAGCAACCAGACAACTTCAAAGTGTGCAAAGGCTAGCCATGCATATGCATTAGGGGAACTATGGGAACAACTCCAACCGCAGCCCCGGAAGTGCTGCCTAACCTGCCGCCTCTCCACATTTACATACAGGGAGAAGTAAAGGCGGTACTCTATAGACTTAAACGAGGTCAAAGTTCAATTATAGGACACCAAAGGACCTCAAAATGGGAAATAGAGGAGAACCAAGAGGTCAGCTCATTGTTTGAGATGCCCTCAGACAGGTCAACCCCTCGTTTCATCTTCAACAGACACTCTCGGATTGTTATACCAGATAGCGAGGACTGGAAAGAAGGCCCTCCAATCAAAGCCGATCAACCGACCAACAAGGGAGTAGGAGCTGGCATCTATGGAGACAAGCCTAGAGAAAAGATAACCTTAAGTCTTGGTCAGCACGCCACGGTTTTCCAAGCAGAAATCGCAGCAATAATGCATTGCGCCGTGCGGATTAAATAAAAAGGGAGTAAAGGAAAACACATCGTCATTTACTCAGACAGCCAAGCGGCCCTGAAGGCCATCAGTTCTCCAAAACTTAATTCCAAACTAATAGGAAACTGTTACGCTGGAAAAAGTCGGAGCAACAAACTTGGTAGCCCAGGCCACGAGGGCCACTCAGGTAACGAAGAGGCCGACGACCTAGCCAAGAGGATCAGCCATGGAAATGATAGGCCTGGAGCCATTCTGTGGAATCTCGGCAGGCCTCTTTAAAGCATCTATGAAAAGTTGGGTAGACAGAGAGTTTCAAAGCTGGTGAGTAAAAACACCAGGACAACGACAGGCAAATAGTTCATTAAAACCGCCTCGGCCAAGTTTACTTCGGACCTACTGAGCCACAGTCGTAAGGTCGTAAGGATAACGGTAGGTCAACTAACAGGACATTGTAAACTCAACAAGCACCTGGAAAGAATAAGCCTGGTGGAGGCTAGCCTGCGTAGGTTCTGCCAGGAGGCTGAAGAAACAGCCGTACATGTGTGGTGCCACTGTGAAGCACTATGTAGGCTTAGGTTTACTAGGCTTGGTGAGGAAAAACCAAAACCGGCGAGATATATGGAGTGGCCAGTATCAAGACTCTGAAGTCTAGTTAAGAAGATGGACCTGGACAAGGTACTTTAAAGAATGATAGGAGAAACCACAATAAATCTGGTAAGGTGGAGGTCATTTTTGCCATCTCCGCTTCAATAATTTAATCTAATCTACTCTCGCCCAGGGATTTTACGTCAGTGCATATATTTTATAACTTTAAAGGCTTTTTTGCTGTAAATTATTCCAACAGATCCAGCCTACCGAACCTACGTTTTCTATTGATTAATTTATTTTTGCCCAAAAAAAGAGTTTCATCGTTTTTCCCGCCAACTCTTCAACAAAAGATAAAAATTACGTTTTTTCCAGAAAAAAAAATTATGAAACAAGTTTAATAAGAATAACATACTTGAAAAACATGCTTTCTTTTTTAGTAGTTAATGGTTTAACATAGATTTATGATAAATGGTAACTTACCTGCAAGATCTAGTTTTACAGGAATAAGCTCTTCTTCCACAGAAATTTTATTAAAATGGACTGAAACTGTTAGTTTCTTGAAAGCCCCTGTGAATGTAAGAATTTTCAATGTATTTTCTTGATGGGTTATGCCTGAAAAATCGTAAAGTAATTAAACTAAACTTACAAACCTTAGAATAATTATACAGATCTGTCATAGCAAGCGCAGCTAATTCAAAGCAGTTGGGCATAGGTTGGAGTTGCTAATTTATTTTAACTTACATAGCATAATAATTAAAATTAAGATTATGATATTTTTTAATAAAAAAGGAATATGCAAATTATTACAGATATCGGTAGTCTAGGTTTTTTTTTTAAATTTATTTATTTATTTAACGGATACACCATTTTTACATTTACTTACACTAAAGTAAAAAACATAAATTAAAATTAATTATAGCTAATATTTTCTAACACTATCATTAGCCTCCCAGAATCAGACCTCTCAGCCTACTTCTAAAAGCATTAACAGACAAGCCAAAGAAGTCTAAAACAGGGAAACTATTTACAGACTTAACGATCCTTTTTAGGGGCATATTCTGAGCATGTAAGGTATTATAATGCTTGGAAGACAACAGTGGTGACATTCTTAAACTTCTAGGTAGTATATAGAAATCAATACCACCCAATATTTCAGGTGATATTATGATGTTTTGTATTACTTTATAAAAAAAGAGTAGCTCAAAATATTGTCTGCGGTCTTCCAGCCTCGTTATCCCTCACCTCATCCAAGCTTAGCAACAAACCTTCCTGCGCCATTCGGAACCTCAAGTATTTTAAGAATTTTACTTGGACTAGTTCTAAACGTTTTTTATGTATCTCATAATAGGGACTTCAAATTAACCAACAATACTCCAATGCAGAGCGCACATAACCTATAAATAACATTTTTAAACCACACAAATTATTAAACTCATTCGACATTCTTGTGATCATACCTAACATACGGTTGCTTTTGTTAATGATTGTTTCATAGTGATCCGTATAACGGAGTTCACTATCCAGCCACACTCCCAAATCTCTCACCACATTTACCCTCCGCAGTTCAGCACCTCCAATATTGTACTTAAAATCTCTTACATATCTTTTGCGACTAAATATGATGTACAAGCACTTAGACACATTCAGCTTAAGGTTATTTTTTAAGCACCATTCTGCCAAACTATCCAAGTCCCTCTGCAGTGCTTCACAATCCTCATCAGACCTGACAACTCTATAGAGGGCCTAAATAACCTCCCTGTGGCACACCCGAGACGACGTCAATCTTCGATGAAAGAAAGCCAGACATTCTAACTTGCAATGTTCTTTCCTAAAGGTATGAGGATATCCACGAGTAAAAAGATTCTTTTACGCCAAAAGATCTTAGTTTATTTAACAAGACACTTTGATCCAATAGATTGAAGTCCTTGCTAAAGTCTGTATAGACTGCATGTACCTCAAAACTCAAAACCATCATCCATGGCTGCACTAATGTAGTTTGTGTACAGAAAAAGAACTAATAAATTTACTAAATATGTTGTAGTAAAAATTTAATACATACCTGTAATATAAAAATTATTAACGTTATGAACAACAAAATCAAAAACCTTCCCAGTCTGGTTCAACCCATAAAACAACAGGTAACACTGCTTGACTGCCACTAAGATTGTGTATTCTCCAAACATCATAACGGTTATTTTATCGACTTTTCTATCTTTTTCTGAGTAAAATTCCACTTCGTTATCAATAAAACATTCTGCTTTATCCAAGTTTTTGATTTGTACTATAGATATTTTGCCATCGTGATCGCCTATACATAAGCCACCCCCTGTGAGAAAAACATTACTATTTAGAATTGATTTGTCTTTATATCTGGTTGATATCAGTCCAGAATATTGAGCTTGCAATATGTTGATTGAAATTTTACCTTACCAAATTTCTCAGTCATATGCCAAAACAATGCATTTATTCTTCCCAATTTGGTACTGTATCTACCTAAAAATTCATATTTTGCACAAGTTTCATTCAAGTTCATGCTGAAAATTCTCCAAACACTGACATCACCATGAAAATGACCCAGAAATATCACAGTACAAATCTGATCTTCTACAGTAAAGATATGACCCCAGCAAAATGCTAAAAATTTTAGGAAATGTATTAAAAAAAAAAGTGCTCTAAAATATTTAAACATTAGTCTTGAAAGAGAGATCATATATTATTTTTTTAACAATCTATACCTATAACTAATTTTTTAAATTAAACTAAAAATAAAAAAAACACATGAACAAAATACATACAAAAAATGATAAAATTTGTCAGGTACTATGTTAATTGAATATGACAATAACAATTTGGAAAAGATGAACAACACTAATTCAATATATCGTCATAATATTCCCTAGTATCATAATAGGCCTTCTCAACCAACAGCTTCTTAACCTCTCTACGAAATTTTTTCTCCTCAGTAATCTGTCTTAGTCGCATAGGCAGCTGGTTAAATAGCTTTCTACTGTTATAAACTATAGAGTTTTTAAACTACTAACGTGTTAAGTTTTTTAAAGTTAGTAAGGAATGCACTGAAGCAGTTGAAAACACATGGTAAAAACCTAAATGTAAAGCCTATAAAACCTAAACTAAAGCCTTTAAAAGAAAATATAATTTCTTGAAAATAAATCTATAACTTGCAAAAACTTGATCTGTATGTTGAATTAGGAAAGACGATATTTTCACATGATATCCTTCAGGTTTATTCTTAAAAACCGCTATAAAAACACTTTTTTTCATGTTAAATAATAAAATGTATTTTCTGGTAGTACATGAAAAGAATTCAAAATTATGGCGTAGGTCCACAAATTTTTGCTTTATCAATAATGAAAAAAGTGTTTTTTGTTGACTTAACACTACCTTAACTTAAACTCGACCTAAAATTAACTTATACCTGTTGGGGCAATGTATTCTACTCGTTTTTTCAACTCGTTCATCTTCTGAATTGGTGGCAACCTAGCACTATATACAAAGTCGGGTTTTCTTTTCTTTATAAGCTCATCAGTTATATTTGCCACAACGTGATACTGCATTAAATTATTATCGCTCAAACTTTTTACATATATTTCCAGGCTATACAAATTTGTAAGAACACCTAAAAGTAGGAAGTTCTTAATTTACTTTTTATTCTTGCTGCCAAATGGTCTAAACAACATGCATTTTGAACTAGAAGTAACCCTCTTACCAGGCAAAAAAATGTTTTTTGAATGTCCAAACATTGGTTGTTTGGGGAAAATATGATTTAAAAAAACATATTAACTAACTGGCTATTATTTAAATGTTGTTAATAGTATCTTTTTTATCTCTTGAAAAAGAATATTATTAAGTATTAAAAACCCTTTGTATTGTAGGTACACTCACTTTGGAGATCCTAGCAGAATTAATAAGTAAAATTTCACAATTAAGATTTTAAATATGTTTTAGAAACATTAATAAATAAATAACTTACCTAGCATACAGTCTGTACCATTAACCATGGTTGTCTCTGACCATTGAGCGCATATTATGCTTGGATCTACAGCACTTGCGTTAACAAGATTCTGAGATAACTCTACACGAGCCACACTTTCATAAAGCAAATCTTTTGGAAGCTCGTGCACAAATTGATTTATGTCTATATCTACTTTATCACATATAGTAAAGGTGGAAGGTTTCAAAAAGAATTTTTTACATGAAAATTGGGGAAAGGAACTGTTTAAATTACATTTTAGAGATACAATATACAAACCGGTATTTGAAATAATAAAAATACGATCATCCTGAGAAATATCGCAAGCAAAATTGGTGTTAAGATGACCGGTTAGCTTAAAACTATCCAAAATTTTGTAGTTTGTATTCATTTTTAGTTAAAAATTTATTAAATTCCGATTATTGTTTTGCTGGAGTGGTACAAGTACGAAGAACAAACTACGATAAAATGATTTAGGGTTATATTTACAACTTTTAGAAGTGGCTAAAGTAGCTTCCCTAGGACATGTATATTATTCGCTAAACTTTCGTTATATCTGAGAGCCTTCGATCCGGCTAGAGGCAGCCCTGCGAACAAGAGTGCGAGTGAGAAAGAAAAATCGCTCACCAACCTTGTTCTCTCTCAGGTCCAAGTGAAGAGTTTAGATATACCCTCTCTGCCGCCGATGGTGAGCGGGGTATATACCAGACGGGCTAGTTGGATGACAAGTAAGGTTTGTCTCAAATGAGTAATTTTATCAAAGCAATTTTTACCATCCTCCTAATGAACTGGTTAGTTTTGACTACCGTACTTGCCTACGAAATGAGTGTATTTTTCTATTTACTAAAGTATCTTGAAAATTTCAAAAATTAATCTTGTTAATCTACTATAACGTATTATTCACTTGATAAAATTAGAATCTTACTACTGGCAAACGAACAAAGTTCAAGCCGATTTTTGTTTAAAATACGCAATTGATAAATAAATCAGTGATATTTACTAACATGGCTCCTACCCATCTGGTATTGTAATTTTGCGAACCTTCCCTAACCTTTCGAACCTCACGATTATGAACCTTTATACAACAAGATGTGGATCCATTTTAGAAATTCCTTCCTTTATATTGCCATCGGTTCAGACAGTAATCTTATTTGGTCCTCTCTCGTTTAGGTCTTACGCAGAATAGCACTAATTAAAGATCAATTTTACTTAAATTACTGTGATACAAGTATTACGTTCTTAATTTATCAGTCATAATTTAAAAATAGTCTTTTAAGTATTGACATTATCTTAAACGCTAATAAAGGTTATGTACAGATACTACTTAACTATACATCATTGCAATATGCTTGCAAACCTCTTGAAGTTAAGCCCAATCAGTTCATCTCCGAGACAAGTATAGATCAAAATGCACTTCCTATTTAGCATAAAATTTAGTAAAAAGAAGTCTAATATTTTTCTTACCAAATTATAAAACGTTTTCAACTAAACTTACAGCAAAAGTTGAATGTAAAGTTTGGAAAATGTTAAATATTACAACCAGCCACCTATAAGTGTTGAACTTTTTTATCTTTATTTTATTAAAACCTTTGAACATCTTGGGCACTAGAGTATGGTAATTCCAATAAATTTTATTTTTTAGAAACTTAAAATAAATACAAAAGTCTTAACAGGTTCTGAATGAAGTATTTCAAGCATTGATTAAGATTGGATATTACAGCCAACAAAAGCAATTCGAACTGTAAAGTACTTATTTGAATCAGATGTAAAAAGTTCAAAAAATTTTGAATTGGGGAAATAGTTTATTACATTTTAGTCAATATAAAACGTTTTAGAAATCATAAAAAAGCATTAAATGAAGAAAATGTAATATATGCCTTAGTTAACTCCAAAATTTGGTATATTCAAAAATATTATATTTTTTTTAGATGGAACTAGATCAAAGGGTATTTAGGTTAACTTTGGATGGCAAGCTTCGAAAGGACATGTATATTATTCACTAAACTTTCGTTACATCTGGAGTGTTTCGACCTCCTAGAGGCAGCCCTCAAAAGGCGTGCAAGAAAAAATCGCTCACCAACCTTTCTTTCTCAGTCCAACGTGAGAGTGGTATATACCCTTCTCTACGCCCCGATTGGTGAGCGGGGTATATATCCAGAGCAGGGCTCATGTTGGAGTGACAGAGTAAGGTTGGTGTACTTCAAGGGTGGTAAACTTAACAAGGAGTGCTCAATTTTTACTATTTGTTCGAAGATGGTTATGTTTGTGACGTCACCGTATTGCCCAGAAGGTAGATTTATTTTATTATTTTTTCTTAAATATTCAACTTTTAAAAATTAATTTGGATGTACATCCACTATTAGATCCGTATTGTATACCACTTAATAAAATTAAGACTTTATACTACTTGTAAACAGAACAATAGGGCAAAAGGATTATGTCACAAATATCGAATTGACATTTAAATCGGAGTATATGGGCTTAAATGGGATCCAGCACTCCTTGTTAAGTTTACCTCCCTTGGGTGTGCTTGCCTACTGCTTCTAGTAGTATGTGCTCAAAGCTTCGAACATATACCTGCTAGAGTCAGCCTTGTCGCTCGGTTATGCACCTATTTTTCTTTCCCCCTTGCATGGCCAAGCGGCAAGGCTGCCTTTAGCATGTATATGCTTAAAGTTTATACTTTTAAAAATGACCTGTCACAAAAATGTAAGAAATGCGTTCTCTGTAATGTTTATGAACGCAGCCCAAGCCTAAAGCCGTAAGTAGCTAACTTCACTTTTATTTACATAATCATAACCTTAAAACGTATCAGGCACGTCAAAACGTATGACGAATCCTCTCTAAAAATATTTTCTTTTGTATATTAACTAATAAAAACGTTTAGAGACATGGCTTCAGTAAGTAAGTATTTAAAACATTTATTGTATTTACAAGCCCATTTCTTTTCAGGAACAAAAAAGAAGACCACCTACATGGCTACAGACTGTTTTGGAAGTAGATGCAAACATTACAAAAAAATTTGTGATATGGGGAAATAGTTGGTCTCCTCTACATTCTTTAAGAGTGCATTACAAGGCATTAGAAGTAAGAAATAATAAGCCTAATATATGGCTCTTTTGGTTTACTCCAGAACACATTGGTATCCAAAACACTATATATATTTTTTTGTAGATAACCTGTCATGGTGTACCCTGGTTAGCATTTTGGACAGCGTTTACTTGGCTATTCAACAATCCTCACTTAGTAGAATTACAAGTTAACATGCTTTTAGGTATGTATGTACATTAGTGATAAAGCATTTAATAATTATTTAGTTTTTCTGGAATTATTTTAGAAGAAAACATTATTTGGCTTTTCTCCAAAATATACAATAATATGATCTATATTCTGGAGAAAAGCCAAATTACTTTTATTTACTTAATAATCACAGTTTTAAAATGAAGATAAATGAATGATAAGTCTTAAGATAAAGCTTATCAGATGACTTTGGCACTTTGTAATATTGCAAAGCAATTAAATTTATACTTATCATTTTTTAATTAAAAATGTATATATAAATAAACTAAATTATTTTTCTGTCTGAAAGATAACAATCTATTGACAAGGCGATATCTTTACCACATTTAATAAATAACGTAAAAACTATACAAATAAGTATCCAAATAAAAGATTTAAATAAACATAATATATACTAGTAGCTTATATACAAATGTTTTAAAGATAATGAGGATGTCATCAAAACATTAAAATTATGCTATAATTATAAAGATAACATAAATATTTAAATAAATAAATAAAATGTAAATTATTTTTTCATGTTCCGAAGACCCGCTGCAAAGGGTTTTAAAGACACTAGATTTTCTACTATCTTATCACATGTTTTTTATAACAGAAAGAACTGTGGTCACTAGCTCATTCAATACTTTTTACATTCTTATTCAAAGTATGTACTTAAAAATAAAGAAACAAGTACTGTAATTTGACAAAGGACAGGAAATCTACAGACCCTATTAATTTGTTTTAGCTTTAATCCTAGACATAGTAATAATAGCCTTTAGCAAAGCTTACTTTAGAAGAAGACGGCCAGTAGGAAATAAAGATGATGCTTTTGCGCAGTTTGGCCCTGACCACTTTAGCTTTCCATCAGGTTTGTATTTAAATTACCACAATTATGTAAATAATGGGCAAAATTTAGTTTAAAGGTGTGGTCTGTGCAAAGAACTGATATTTACTTTAAACCAGTTGTCAGTTTTTTCAGTGGACCCAATAAAAGGCAATATTATTTGTTCAACAACCATCAGGCCAGATTCTGTGTCTATCATAAACAAAATGTCACCATACAACTACAAAAAAACTAACCACAACTACTAAAAACCTACTACAGACTTCTAAAATAGTGCACAGAATCTAACGTCTGGACTGAATTTTGCATTGTCTAAAAAGCTTTTTTAAAAATTAATGAGTATTTAAAAACATTTAAATTAATAAATAATTGCTGTGGTTTAAGTTTTTTTTTTTTTTTTTATAATATAATAAGACATTTGGTTGGAAATTAAATAAATAAATAAGAGAAAACAGTCAGTTAAATTGTTGCTTGTGATTTTTTACTTAGTAGATTTGTAATAACAGATCTGTTTGTTATATAGAAATAATGTACACTATTTTACACTTTTGTAAGTACAGTAGAGCCCCGATTATCCGTGCGCGGTTTTTTCCGGGCTGCGGATTATCCGTGCATGCACATTATTAAAAAATTGCCCCTATCAAAAAGAACTTATGATGATCTTGTTGGATGAAATTTTGGAAATCCGTTCACAATTAAAGATACAATTTTTACAGTGACAAATGCTTGGAATGGAGTGAAAGAAATAACTTTCAAAAGAGCTTTTTACAAAATAATGACGCTAAAATCTGATGATGAAGCAACGATCATAACTGAACTAACTGCATTAGTTTGCAAATTGCAACGCAACTATTTTGAGCAACGAGAATCTTCGGACCTTGTCGACATTTTGAACTGGCGCAGAATACGACTTTTTTTCAAAAGCATAGCTACCTATAATATATATCCGCCTTATGTAAATGCAAGTTAAGAGATTTTATTTTTCCTTTTAAGTGTTTATAAAGTTTACTCGTAGAATTCTTTTTTTATTCGGTTATGTATTTTTTTATGCATTTGAATTAATTTGAACTTATAAGATCTGTTTATTTTTGTTATCTAAATAATGTTCGGATTATCCGTGCATCGTTAGGTCCCG
Source organism: Listronotus oregonensis (assembly GCA_019359885.1). Taxonomy (NCBI): domain Eukaryota; kingdom Metazoa; phylum Arthropoda; class Insecta; order Coleoptera; family Curculionidae; genus Listronotus; species Listronotus oregonensis. Next base: position 68,786 of record JAHBCN010002132.1, read on the forward strand.
TGGAGCACGGATAATCGGGGTTCTACTGTAAAGTGCTCTAATTGAGAGTGTGATTTGGGACTAGGTGTGCGTAAAAGTTTAAAATAGTGTAAACTATTTCTGAATAACAAACAGAGCTAATAATAATAATATCCTGTATGTTTGAGATATACGCTGTATATATATTTTTTATTTTAAGGTCATTGTAGCAGGGCTGCAATGGTTGCATTCATTTTATATTTTTATGGCCAGTATCAGTATTTTTCTATCCCTCACTGCTAGCATGGGTGACAGCCCTTTGCTTAAGTAGGATTCTTATGGAAAGACATTATATATTAGACGTCGTCGGAGGTGTTACTCTCGGAATATTTGAGGGAGTTTTATTGAGTATTCTGTGGATTGGAGAGGATAACGCGAAATGGTTGATGAATGTAATTTCAGATGAAAAGTTGGATGGAGGCGATTATCATGTATAACCACCAATTTATTATTATTATTATTTTACCAAAAATATACCAAATGTTAAGATGCAAATAGTATTTTTTTACGTTAATATTTCAACCTGTACTTGACTTATCATATGTTTGTAAGATAATGAGGTGGTTAAAAAGTTATACATTTGTTAATTATAAAGTGTAGGGACATATTATCAAATATTAATGAAAACCTGCACCATAATATAGACAAATCAAATTCGTTTACTTTTATACATTGTTTTATTGTACAAAATAATAAATATAACAGAAAGGCTAATAAAAAGTATTCAATATTACAACAGTCTTTTTAATGGTATATCTATAACAGCATACAGCATATAAAAAATTTACATTCAATGAAAAAATCATCTAGAATAGCTTTAAAATTTTAGATCTAATATGGTACATATGGGGTGTATGGAAGGAGTGTTGAATTAGCTCCACTGGTTAAAATTTTATATCTTCATAAAAATAGTGAGCAATGGAGCATGCAGTGACGTCACCAGAGGTTCGTGGATCAACAACAAACCTTTTTTTTTCGTGTTTTCTGTCAAATGTGTCAAACAGCAGTAAATCCTTGTGATAAAAAAGGCTTTAAAATTGTATCAAAATGACTTTTTGCTTACTTATGAAGCATCATACAATAAATATCGGTGTTTTAAATTAGTCACGGCACAATAAGACAATAAAAACCTTACCTCAAAGAAATAACCCACTTTTAAGGAAAAATCCAAGTAAAATATTAACCGGGCAATATGAAACATCCAAGAAAAAGCTCGCGAATATATTGCAATAAGAATCAAGTCTGCTAACCACAAAATACGGAAGAAAACCGCTAACTAAATGCTATAAATGACCATTGTTGCTTGCTTGAATGAGGGTTACTCAATTCGTCCCCGGGTATGGCATTATTGTTGTTGATCCACGTACGATGAAATGACATTTGGATGTCACATGCTGCACATAATTAATACAACAGGGGACTAGTACAAAAATATTTCTGTAAGAATTTCACACCAACAACTGTCAACCAATCGTGGTTTCGTGCTTTGACATGTTGCCAAGGAAATACAGAAATTTTCTTATGCTAGAGTAACCTAAAGGATATTATAGTGAGATTTTTTTGATACATTATTTGATCTTCCAAACCGAATAATATGTGAATTTGTTTAAATAATAAAAAAAGGGATTCTAAGAGTCAATTTATTTTAAAACTAAATTCTAAACCAATAAACAAAGTATATATTAAAATTTAATTGTCACTTACTTTTCTGGCACCAAATAAAGTCGGAATTATACCCATTTGAAATGACGTCATTTTTGTTTATCTTTGATTAGTTTATTTTAAACAGCGGTGACAACAAACTTTTAAAAAAATTGGTGTCCGAAGAATATTAATTTTTAATATTTTTGGTTATGTGAAGTATTTGTCACTGCTGACGACACTACTATTGTATGGAAAAATAGAGATGAGAAAGAATTAAAGGAAAAATTTCTAGAGATTTAGTTAAGATTAAAAAATGGTGTGATTCTAATCTTCTTGCTTTTAATATATCAAAAAACAAACTTATTAACATTTAAATTTAATTTTGACAATCTATATATTTCAGAAACTCACATTGAAAACAAAAAAGATACTAAGTTTTTGGGAGTGTATGTGGACAGCAACCTGAAGTTTGTAAGCCATGTAACTAATCTAAATAAAAAAATTGCTAGTGGTTGCTTTGCTGTTCGAACTGTTTCAAATGAGCTGGGTATTGCTGCAGCTTATTTTTCATTTGTGGAATCGCACTTAACTCATTGAATTGCTTTCTGTGGATATTGCAGTCAACATCTCTTTAATTCTGTTTTTATTTTACAAAAGAGAGCTATATGTTATATGTGTAAGGTAAAATCTCGAGATCACTGTAAACCTCTTTTTATCAGAAATAAAATCCTTACATTGCCATGTCTTTTCATTGTGGAGACTGTATTTCTTGTGCACAAAAAATATTCCAGTACGCATAATGAGGCAATCTACAACACTAGGCAAAATCATAACCTACCACTCCCCATTCCGAAAAGTACCCTTACGAAAAATTCTATATTTTATGAAAGTAAGAACATTAACAATCACCTCCCTCAGTCTCTGCGAAGTACTACATCCTTAAGATTATTTAAAAGTAAAGTAAAAAGCCTTCTGGTCGATAAAGCATACTACAACTTGCAGGAGTACTACACTGATACCTTTTAATTGTGTTTAACTGACATAGTTTGTTTAATGCGTGCATTTTTTTTTTTTTTAATTTGAATTGACGCTAATGTTTTGTTTTCCTGTTAGTGTGCTGTTTTGTGTTTTGCAACATTACTAATGTTGATTAAAAGTTTTAATTTGTGAATGTTGTTCCTCTATTTGTTTGGTCCCTCATTGCCTTTGGACTAAATAAAATGGGATTATCGGATTTTTTTATTAACAATAACACTACTCGTATATCTAATTATGGTAGTTAGCCTCATGGAAGCCTCAGAGTGAACATAAGATTTTTAGGGGTGTAAATTAATACAGTACGTATATAGAAAATTTGTTAAATTTGTCTTAAATGTATTTTTACTTTGATATTACTGATTGTATGTCTCTTAGTGTTAAATTTTATAATCTTTGTTAACAAGATTTTTTTCTTATAACAATAAAGAATATTTGACTTTGACTTTGACTGTCAAGCAAAAACGTAGGTATGTCGACTTGTATAAAGTTATTTTGAAAAGTTTTAAACAATGCCCAGAAAAAGATATAATAGGTATAATAAATAACCGCAGCTGATAATTTTAAATATCTTGGCCTTTTTTTAACTGGAAAAGAAACAAGTCCGAAACGGAAACGCACTTCAAATTGAGAATGTAATACAGCGAGCCGCAGGTGCAACAAAATTGAGCCCAGCAACGATCGCAAATATAAAGAAGAAAGGGATAAAATCAGACCAGGATTACGCTTTCAGTAAGTCTTCCCAGCAAAAACCAAAATTACACCATATTTGAGAAATATAATTCGGAAAACAATTTATTCTATGTATGTCAGAAAAAAATATGTAACATTTGCAACAATAACACAAAAGTTCAGGACAGAAATTAAATATTTTGAGTTTTCCATTAACTCCTGGATGAGATGGATCATGCGTTTGTTCAATATTCATGATTAATTATAATAATTGTTAATTGTTATTAAGTTTGCTGATAAATAAATACTACAAGATTATTATTATTTTTTAAGAATAAAAGTGTGTAGATGAATGTAAAAATTATAATAAACCTTCTAAATTTATTTGTTTTATTTCTAAACTATAAAAAACATATTAGACTATTAATTTCCTTAACGCGATAATACATTTTCTAACCTAATATTGCTTGACAAAAATATCTAATTATCTATTTACGCCATACGTTTCTCCTCACCTGGATGACGTAACTACAAATGGGTATAATTCTGACCTTAGTTATATCATAAAATTTTTAAGCTGCAGCATATATTTATGCCTCTCACTTCATCTCTCTATCATCGAAGTGTAATAGAGGTCCAATATATAGGTAATTATCCATACCACTGCATAATTTTATTTTGCAATAAAACAAAATTACCCAGTAAAAGCTAAATTCAATTTCTTGCGCAACAATCAGATGTAAAGCACGCTGTATTTTGATTAAAACCTCTTGCTATTCATCTAGTAATCTGTGAGTAGGCCGAGAGTATTTTACAAAAGGCAAAAATTCCGGATTGATAATTTAATAGTAACAACCTAAAAAATAAACGACCTGGTAGACCAACTCCGGTTGCGTCATCAAAAGAATAAACGTAAAAAACTGCATCATTAATGTCTTTTTATAATAAAATACACATTTTTCCAAAATTATAACCAAATGCAAATATGTAAAAATAAACTTAATTTTAAAAATTATAGACAGTTGAGAAGAAGCATACGATCTTATTTCATATCTACCGCACTTCGTTCGTTGTCATAACATTTAACCAACCGGCCGTTTCGAGTCGATACGCTAGAATAATTACTTGCAAGACCACTTTTTGTTTGACCTCCGACCAGTGAGCACAGGCGATTAAAAGATAACAGAGCTTTTCCGGTTCGTTCTTGCGGAAAAATTTTCGTAACGTTTTTGAAAATATTCTATCGCCCATGTTCATCAGGGATAATGTAGGATTCTAATGGTAAAAGAATCTTTTAAATCGGTCCAGTAGTTTTATAGCCTATTCAGTGCAAACAAACAAACAATCCAATCTTTCCTCTTTATAATAATATATAAGTATGGATGACGCAGCCGACGTTTGTTCGCTAGGTCGTTGATTCCTTATTTAATTGGTACTTTAATCGTCAATCAGACATACTGACGGTTCGTAAAGCACCTTAGTGTGATAGCCGGCTCCCATGGCACAACGAATGCAAGGTATGATACACAGGCGTTTCAAAATTGATTCGGTTTGCGCATGACGTCACCGAGAGAGTTGCCTCGGTTAAATTTAGATGCGGTTTGCATGCAACAAATCAGTTTGTTAGAAAAATACTTGTAAATTGTAAAAAAAACTTAGAAGAGTGATAATTAAATAATATAAAATACTATTTACTTGTAATACACACTTATGCACAAAATTAAGGCATAAGATCAAACTTGCCATTTACTGTTAATTTTATGTCGACTAGGATTAATATTAAACACTATAATACCGCTACAAAAAAAAATTAAATACTGAACCATCACAAAATTGAACTTAAAAATTAAAACAAACAATCCAAGAAACCTGCCAAAAATTGATGCAGAACCGTTATAAATGTCATTTGTTTACTTTCTTAAATACATTCAACAAAACAGCTGATGATGCGCAATATCATACCTTGTATTCATTGTGTTATGGCCAGCTCCTACCCTTGCTATATGAAACAATTTCTTAAAGACCTTAGCAGTGGCCAGTTCTGTATTACTTCTTCTGTAGCAAAACAAAAAATTGTCACCATTTATCAGCTACCGATTGCAGATTACCTCATAAGCCTCAGGCTGCTCTAAGGTCAAAGCGTTCCAGTACTCTTAAGCTATGGCTCATCCACTATACCGGCTGTTCTTCCTTACACTGAACTATACAGTGTTCTTCGATATTTTCAGCCTACGTCCAATTCCTCCTTAGTGTTACTGTCCGTATTTTTAATTAAGTGTTTTTTCGCGTGAGATACCATCGTTGATCTCGAGACAAACGTTTTACCACAGGTTTCACAAGAGTAGGGTTTGTCGCCTGAAGAAAAAAACGAAATCTGTTATATGGAGAAAGTTTTTTAAAATTTTTAGGTTCTTATTTATTCGCCATTTCCAACATAGTGTCTATTCAGAAAAACCTAAAGGTGACCCGCCGTAAGAAGAACTCTAAAATATATTCCCATGTACTTATTTCTAGACCTTTTATAATAAAAACTATATTTTAAATAAATAAAAAATATAGTATTATAAGAAGTTAATCTTTTTATACAGAACAAACTTTCTTTAAAATATAAACAATGTTATATGTATTCAGAGCTGTCGGTAATTAAATTAAAATAATTCAAAAATTGTATTAAATTTTTATGGATTACTTTAATAAATTTTCAAAGGTAGTATTTGGATTATTTAATAAAAAATTGTAATTTTAAATGATTTAAATCCAATTTCAATTACTTAAAAGTAACTTATAAAGTAATTGAATTACTTAGAAATTAATTTAATTATCTAATAAATAATTAAATTACTACGAAATCTTTATGATATTTTTTTTAAGCTTTTGAGACATTTGTTATAGTTTTTAATTTTATTTGTTATATATTTTATTTGAGGTCATAAAATACTCATGTCAGATCAATATTTTTTTTCTTTAAAATGCCTGACTTGCCAAAATTCGAGGTTAAAGGTTGGCAATGTCATCTTAGTCTTCACATTTATCGTGTTGTTGGTTAATGTACCATGGTAACCTTTAAAACACGCGCGTTTAATAGTTCGTTTTAAACACGGTCAGGCGTACTTTAATTAAGCAAATTAGGGTACCAATAAAAAAATATATTAATTAATATGTGATTGATAAAGTGTTGTTTTTAAGGGTGGAGGGCGTTTTGTCTTTAAAACTTGTTTGTGCTATGTTCTTTTATAAATTTAAGTTAACAATCTGAAAGAACGGAGACTTCTTAGTAAAAAAGATATTCTTACTTCAAAATTATATTAACCGTTTAAATGAAATGAAATGAAATGCTTTTATTGTCATTAATTATTTTTTTACCAAATAAAAAAAAACTTAATCCTAGATACGAGAAATTTTAGTTTAATAATTTTAGTGCACATCCTAAATCATATTGTAACTTTACTCCCTGATATTAATTTGTTAATAAAAACAATTGAAATTTTAACGCTTTTTATTTTAAAAGACTGTAAACTAAATGAGCCATAAACGTTTGTTAACAAACATTTTTAAGATAAATTTAAAAAAGTTTAAAAACATGCTCTAATCACACTGGACAGTAAGGGTTACTAACCAGAACTAACCACATATCCAAACGAGCTTATTATTTAATTTACTGATAATAATTTTAAAAAATAGATAAAAAATATAGTAATTATATTTTGTTTAAATTCTTTTAAAAGTAAATCTTTAAAAATAGATTTTTAAAATGCCCCAAGTGACAGTGAAACTCTAAAAGGAAAAAAAATTAACTAGATATTTATTTAAAAAAAAAATTTTAATTATTAAAAAAAAACCGTGCATATTTATATTAAAAAATTATGACAAACAGTTATGTAACTTTTTAAACAAATATGTTTTTTGGGGGGCATAATTTCATTTAGGAGAGACGTATTATATTTTCCAGAGTGGTGCCTAGACTTCAATAAGTGGATATTACGAACACTATCTTAGGTTATCTCAAGCTGCTAATACATTTTTAGATGCCCCAATTTTAAAACATAAAAATTTATGTTTTTAAAATTTTTAAAAATTGATGAGACAAGAAATGTTATTGATTTTACTTAAAAAATGTGTGGTTCCCTTCTTGCTTCAAAGAATTTTTGACAGGACCCCATAAAATACGCCCTAAAAATGAAGGCGCAGCATCAGAAAAGGTGTATTATAAAAATGCTGAATGTAATTTTTTAAACTATAAAATCGTAATTATCCAATGGCAAAAAGAATGTTAATATGTTTCAAATTTTTATTTGTAATGAAGTTGGGCCTACATAAAAACAGACAGCCACATCAAAATATTTTTAAATAAATTAGTATTTGATTAAATTTTACACGCAACGTAACTTTATGCTGACATATATACAGGGTAGTCTACTGAACTCGAGACGAGCAATCAACCAAAATTGGGATCCGAAGCTAAGATGAACACAAGGCTTAACTCAAGGTGTTAGCATACCGTGCCTTAAACAGGTGTCTCCAACGGTGCCTCTGAGATACAGGGCGACCCCTCAGAGTATCTAGCCTTAACCGGTAAAGCGGGGCTCTGCGGTGGTGGACAATTACTTCCTAGCTCAAACAGAAAGCGGAAGAACCTTTCATAGGAAAAAAGTGACGAAGGTGGCTGAACGAAACGGATAAATCCGTTTCGGGGAGGTGCCACTCAAGGTCACAAAGACAAAGGTGGCCGACGATTCACCGGCGCCTGTTTCGAGGAAAAGGCTAATCCTTCCCGAACAAACAGGTGCTTATGAAGAGTTCCTTTAAACCAATCCATCTGGTTCCTGTAACAAGGACCTGGTTTGCTACCCACGTCACTAGACCGGGGGAGGAGGGCATGATGGATCTAATCGTTGCTCGTCATATTCTCTAGGAGACAGGGACACCAGAACACATTGTGCTCGTGTCCGGTAGTAAAACAGTAAGAGGAGATGTTAGAACTCTTCCCAATCTGGTATCGGATTCATTGGAAGTCCGATCCTATTGGGAGAAATATAAAAGGGTGTGAGCCACAATAGACCGAGCGGTCGCGGTGGAGGGCATAAAAAGTCCACTCACTTTAAACCTACCTACCTATCAAAGATAATAAAAGCCCAGACTTTTTTAAGATTTGGTGAGATTCAAATGACATTTTTGCAGTTGTTATTATTATTTTCTTATTTCCCGAAAAACATTTGTTTAGTTAAAAAAAAAGTACTTTAGACCTATAAAGATTAGGCTGATATTCATATTATGTTTAAGAGAGCCTTTGGAAATTGCAAGAAAGCTTTGCATGCAGTGGTTAACACTTAAATTCTAAATCCGCGATTTTAAAACTTCCACAATGCTGTAGGGAGCTATATAAGCGATGCGCTGTTGCCAGATTCACAATTAAATATAATATTGACTATTTTTTTACCTCAAAAATGTAAATTTTTTTAATTTTTTTTTAACTTACCGGTGTGATGTCTTCTGTGGTTTGCCATTGGTGTAAACTGTGTAAATGATCTTCCACATACATCGCAACTAGAAAATGAAACCCAATATTATATCAGCGTTTTAAAACTATTGCCTCTAAAAGAAAAGGCAAAAAAGGAAGAAACCTTTATAGTTTAAATTTCATATTGATAAAGCGATCCAAATTTAATAAGCTGTGAATATGTTTATTCGCCTTTGGAATAATTAATTTAGTCTGCTCAAGAAGTTATGTCACCAGTATGGATTGTAAAGAAAAGGATCACCATCTGTGTTACAAAAATGGCCCTCAATCACTAAATAAAGATGGCGCTGGTGCTCCCAAGGACCGTTTTAAACCAATAATCTCGTTGTTTTAAACTTCACTTTATATATTGCGATAAAGGTCATTGGTTCATACCATACCCTTCGTTACACCAGCGCCTCTTTTTTAGTGATATTTTGGGGTCACTTTTTGAGCCAAACAGCCATAAGAGAGGGTGCTCCTTTATCTCTCTACCCTCCATAGTCACCAGAGCGACGGTAAAGGCGCCCTTCAGTGAGCTGTTGCCAGTGCAAAACCAGTGTTGCTAATGAATTAATCAATAACACCGTCTGTAGATATTATAATTTTATGTTAGGATGACGCTTATTATTAGAAGTAAGGAAAACTAGGATATTATTGAGCGCTTGTGCTTAAGTCTGGAAATTCTAATATTTTAAAAAACTTAAGATTTATGAGACTAAAAAAATAAAAACTTACTCGCCTTAAAAAAATAAAACCAAAACTTTCCGTAGGCATATATCTAAAAAATTTTCAAGTTTTTCTACACCTTTTTTATAAAAAAAATGTACAAAACTTACTGAGAAATCACTTGTTTTAAAATACTGCTACTTACCGATAAGGTCGTTCGCCGGTATGCATCCTCCTGTGACACTTGAGCGCATCTCTTCTCGCAAACGCCTTACCACACATTTCACAAACATACGATTTCTCCCCAGTGTGCATTGTTAGATGAATTTTCAGGTCTACGCGAGTGAGAAATCCTTTACCACAAACCTAAAAATAAAGATTAATAGTCGTTAAATTAGCAGGGCAAGTCCTGAGGAATAAAAATCTATGTTTGGTTAAACCAGCTCTTCTATTTTAAAGTTTAAGGTAAACACGGTATTACTAGAAATCAAATAAATCAAGAAATATCTAAAAGTTTACAAGAAAAGCTATAAATTTTTAATAGAAAAGGTCTTTATCTTGTATTTTAGACCGTCAGCCATCAAAGAAAAAAGGGACCAAACGTACGTCAATATCTCAACAACTATAAAAGCTACAATAAATTTTATATGACATAAATTATGCATTTTTACGGAATACTTTACGAGTTATAATCAATTATTTGAATTTTCAGGATTTATTTAAGGTAAACCCCTCAAATTCGATTTTTTTATTATAACTCGTAAAGTATTGCATTTAGACGAAAAGATTATATAACCTAAATTAAAGGTTCCGTAAAAATACATAATTCATGTCTTATAAAATTTCTTGTAAGTTTTATAGTTTTTGAGATATTGACGTATAAAATTTTCTTTGGCCTAAATTTTATTTAAGGAACAAGATATCGAGATACGGTTTTTGAGAGCTTGTTTAGGCATTATTTAGCTACTTTTTCATTAAAAAAATATACCAATGCATTTAATTTTTTTGAAAAAATTAACCATTCCTGTCGGAATATCGAAAAAAGCCCTCTAGCGGCGACATGTAAAACTAACAAAACTTTAAATATTATAACATTTATAGCCCAAGAAAAGCTCTTATCAACTAGCCTAAGCTTGTTAAAATCGGCTTAGCCGTTTTGAAAATACAGAGTGTTTTTTACGGAAACCTTTAAATACCCTCCAGCACTTTATTTTTAGAGATACAGCAAAAAATGTTGAACAAAAAAGGTTCAAATTATGCTCGACTTTAAAGATCAGGTATTTTTTTGTTAGGTTAATATAGCATAATTCCAAAACATCATTTTTAGATTCAAGATTGTAGTTACGCCCCCTAGCGGCCATTTCAGAAACTTGAAAATTATTTCCAGCTATTTCTCTTGACCACTTTTACTAAAAATATTTTTTTCCCAACGCTGTGCGATAAATATTTTCTGAGATACAGCCGGCGTCCTTTCTTATTTGGACACCCGGTACACATATAAATGAAAGCAACAAAATTTTTAATTTAAATCAATAACTTGTTAATTAATATTTTAATAATGGCAAAGCAGGTAAGTTTAAATTATAAATATTAATCATTATAATTTAATTCGAATTCATTACTATTACTATTCAATTACATTATTAGAATTAACTTTTATTTAAAAAAAAAAAACACAAGCCAACTCGGAAAGGTGCACATTAAATGTGTTACTTTAATTTATAAATTATTTAAAATTGAATAATTATCATATATTTACTTATGAATATGTTATAACATATTTATATTTATAAATGCTTAGAGAAAGTTCTATAAAAACCATTTTGTAGGTTTTTTAATTCTCTAAAGAAATCTTAAAACAATTTACCTTCAATCTAAAGAAAGTTGATTAATACAAGTTTAACAATAGGAACTGTAAAACCAAAATTAACATACAATAATACTTTTTATACTTACCTCACAAATAAACGGTTTTTCCCCGGTATGTATCCTCGAATGTGTCTGAAGATAGCTTTTTGAGACAAACCTTTTTTGGCAGATTTTACACGAATATTTCCTATTATCTACTCCCGTATGCGTTTTTTCGTGTGCCCTACATAAACCTAAAAGAAAATGGGAAAATTGTAGAATAATATGTTATGCAGTAACCGGCATAATACAGGGGGTGGTCCGAGTCCTGTGTTAAATTTTAAGTCGAATTTTTTGTAAGATTTAAAAAAAACAAAATCAAAAGACGTGTTTTTGAAATTTTATTAGGGATCAAATGTGTAATTCTCTGTACTCACACTTCTCGGATTGAATCTCAGAAGTACAAATGGCTGCTCGGAGTTCTCACAACGTTTTCCGAATAGCGATTTATACCTCTTAGATTCAGTCCAAGAAAAGTAACTTGAATTGGAATACTTGTAAATGTAAATTCCGATTTAGAGGCACAACTCTAATAATGATAGCATAAAAAAGACAAAAATAAGCTACTTACCTTTGGTAATAAAACCTCTATTGCATATACTACACAGAAAAGGCTTAACTCCTAAATGTCTATTGGTGTGGTCTAAGAGGGACTGTTTGGTCTTGAAATTTATTCCGCACGTCGTACAGGGATATGGCTTGAGATCTGAATGTACCTAAAATATTTGTATATATGTTTATCCATATTTATAAAATAATTTTGTTTGTGCTGTATAATAATAAAATTTTAATTATGTTAATTTTTAATTTGGATGTATATATGTATGTCTTTGTATGTCTGTCTGTTTAAAATTAAACATGAGGCTTCCGAATTTGACATAAAATTGTTATGAAAAGAATGAACATTTTGTTAAAGGCCAGTTCAGTGAATGTAAGTAAGAAGAAATTATATTATTAACTATTGACAAATACTTCTAAACAGTTTAATAAACGCACCTTAAAAACATCAGCTGGAATAGACCATTACAAGGAAAACACAACGCAGAAACAACATGTTATGTAAGACATCAAATACGAATAAAGTTATTTAACTTTAGAAATGGACTGGCATTTTTATCAGTTTTTCTAAGGATTTGAGAGGCTTATAGCTTTTTTAAAACAGAAAGTTTTTTTCATTAAACAGCAGTTTGGTTTTCTTGGTGATTTGTCAACTTAGGATGCAGTTGTTGCACTTTACAATAGAATTTTGGAGAACCTCGACAAAAACAATAATACAGCCTGTCTGTTTTTTGATCTTAGGCACGTCTGAGATTTGATGTCATTAATATGGATTAACTACCTAATAAATTAAGTAACAATGGTGTTCGTGGGAACGCTCTTAAGTGGTTGAAAGAGGTTTTTAGCAATCGTATGCAACAGGTGATTTTGAAGGACCTTCAGGATCCTTTTTGTTCTTCCAAAAGAATGGTGTCCAGTGGAGTACCTCAGGGCAGTTTACTTGGGCCATTGTTGTTTTTAATCTTCACTAACGATATTGCGTCGAGTGGTTTTGATTAAATTTCGCTTTTTGCGGATGATACAGCAGTCGTATGTGCCGCAAATTCATTTGAAACTCTATCTAAAAATGCCTGTAGTGCTGTTTCTTCGGTTCAGAACTACTGTGATACCAATGGCTTAGTGTTAAATGAAAGTAAAACTGAACTGATCTGTTTTAGTTTGCGGGATTTAAATAAAAGTCTCTTGGTCAGATTAAATAGTCAAACTATTGAACAAACAAACGTTGCGAAATTTCTAGGGGTGTTTATCGATTTCAGGCTATCCTGGAACCATCAGTTTGACTATATTTTGAAGAAGCTTTCTTTATCTTGTTTTGTTCTATGGCAAGTACATACTAAAATAGATATTAGTTTTTTAATAATGTATTACTTCGCATATATTTAATCATGCCTGAATTACGGAGTCTTTGTCTGGGGAAACTGTTGTAGAGCAAAGGAAATTTTTATACAACAAAAAAAGATTATTAGGACAATGACGTTTAAAAGACGAGCTTTTTCTTGTCGGGACCTATTTTCACAACTTGAAGATATTTTTATATTTAATTGTTTAGTTTACGCACAGTGGAATTGGAATCATATACCCAACCTCGTAAGTTAGGTGAGCAGTACCATTTAAAATCCCACCGCTGTGTTCACATGTCGTTGTCGTGGTTGGGCCCAGTAGGATCTTTTGGAACATGCGCTAGAGTTGCTGGTTATCGGCAACTCTTTTGGCTAGCTATGGAACAAGATCCGAAGCTAAGATGAACACAAGGCTTAACTCAAGGTGTTAGCATACCGTGCTGATGAGTAAATGACATCCTGTGCCTTAAACAGGTCTCTCCAATGGTGCCTCTGAGATACAGGGCGACACCGGCACCTGTTTCACGGGGAAGGGATAATCCATCCCGAACAAACAGGTGCTTAGGAAGGGATCCCTGAATCCAATCAGATAGCGAACAGAACCGCCTTTATAGGAAAAGGGTTCCCTGGCTTTAAACAGAAAGCGGATAGGACCATTTTCATAGGGTAAGGCCGGAGATGCGGCCTCAGAAGGAACATCTGATTCCTGTAACAAGGACCTAGTAGCTTCCCACGTCACTAGACCGGGAGAGGAGGGCATGACGGATCTAATCGTCTGCTCGTCATACTCTCCAGGAGACAGGGACACCAGAACACATATTGTGCTCGTGTCCGGTAGCGACACGAGTAAGAGGAGATGTAAGAACTCTCTCCCAATCTGATATCGGATTCATAAGAAGTCTGATCCTATTGGGAGAAATATAAAAAGGTGTGAGCTACAATAGACCGAGTGGTCGCAGTGGGGGGCGTAAAAAGTCCACTCACTTTAAACCTAACCTAACCTAACCATTTAAAAAGAACCTGTAATCTGGATATTCCTCGTCACAGATTGACAGCAGTGGGTAGGAGTCCTTTAATATTAGCAATTAAAGTCTTTAATAAGTTGCCTATACATATAAAAGAAATTAATAACGGTAAAAAGTTTAAATCTGTAATTAAAGGAATATTATTAGATAAATCCTTTTACTCCATAGATGAGTTCCTAAACTACAGTTTTTAATTTTCGTTTTAAATAATCATCTTAATATATTTGACCTGTTAATATGATAAGAATGTAATTTTATGAATCTTCTTACTTTTATTCTTGACAAACACACACAGTGTTTATTTATAGGTTTTAATTTATTTAATTGTCAACTGCGTAACTTTATGTTTGTAATTAGGCAAAAAAAAAATATTATTACAACAAATTTGGCCTATTTTCCACAAAAATAATTCTTAATTTCTTTTACCATTGTTATAGCCTTGACAATAGTGTTCGTTTATATAGCAGCGTGTGTACGTATTTTCTCTCGATGGACGTCTTTAGTTATGATTAAAAATGAGCAAATTTTATTAATATAATTATAAACTTACTTACCCGTTGATGCACCATGAGGTAACTTTTGCATTGAAAACCCTTGCCGCAAGTCGGACAAGCAAAATCATACTGCCCTACAAAAAATATGTACAGAGTATTTTATAATCTTGTGCTAATATTAAAAACGCTTTACATACCATTATGTAACAATAAAATTTATTTTAGTCAGCGGTTTCTATAGTAAGGTTGTTATCACTTACCTGTATGTTTTGCTTCGTGTTGTGCCAATCCAATCTTGGACCGAAAGGCTTTATCACAGCTTTTGCATTTGTAAGGTCGTTCTCCTGTGTGTTTCCGCATGTGCTCGGCCAGTTTGTAGTTTGTTTTATATGATTTCCCACATTCTTGGCACACTTTCGAACCGTTTTTAAAACCTTGGAATGAAAGCCAAATTAAAAACAAATATACATGTTAAACTTATGTGATAAACTAGCACCGCCATGTATAAAATATACAAACCAGGTTTGTGATCTTCTTGTTTAAAGTTCTCTATTTTTACCAACAGCGGTGGTTCATTGGAATGATCGCTCTGATCTGGTATATCGGGCGGTGTAGGCGGGTTGTCTATACTACTGCTGTCTTCATTTCTAAAACTGCAAATTAACCAAATAAACCACTTGAAAATCCTAATTATTGAAGCGAAGGGACTTCGATACTGCTTTTAAAAAATAGGTTTACAAAAAAAATTGTTTTAAATTGTTAAATAAATATTAGGAATTAATAGTAAAAAAATATTCCCAAAATTATTTTAAAACAAAACAGAAACTTTTAGGATTAATATGTTTTCCACGAAATTTTGTAATGTGTTGCTTACCTACACACTGATAAATCAGTGTGTAGGTAGGCAACACATTATACTTTGGACAGAGCCGGAGTCCCGTTTTCATGTGCGACAGCGCGGCGCGTATGAAACAAGGCCCGCGCTGTGCCGTCGTTGTCTCATCAACCCTTCCAAGCCAATTACATGTTTCCAACCAACAATGTTGTGCAAAAAATAAAAAAAAACAGTGAAAGAATCTGCCTAAATCTTAAAACGTTTACAGCAAAACTTACTACTATTATTTTAAACTTACTCGTTTACACTATCCAGCGATATTTCCTCTTTGTGACTCACTCTCTGCTCGATATCGCTATTTTTCGAGTTTTCTTCGTAACTCAAACTGTCAGTCTCTATTCCATATTTGAAAAAATGACTTTGGCAATGACTCTCTAGAGCCGCTCTACCTTCGTACGCCTTTCCACATAAGGTACAGGTGTAGAATGTCGAGGACAAATTTACTAAATCTACAAATTTACCGACGGTAATAATTTATTCCATTCTAAAAGGAATAGTTTAGTCGAGAAGTGTGTTTCCTGCGAAAAATAGTTAGAAGGCTTCGAAAAATATGAGCGATAGCTCATTCGACGCGGAATGCAAATGTGAGAAAGGCGTTTAGAATTTTTTCATTTAAAAATTTCAACGCTGAAAATGGGCATCCGCGCGACCTTTTTGGTTGCGCGCTCGGAGTACAAAAAATTTTGGTGTATTCAGAACACTTCAAAGAATTTATTCCCGTAGAAGTTAATTTTTTAAAAAGTTGGACAATTGTTTATTAACAAAATTGTTTCAAAATTTCGTTTGTACATTAAAAAAAATGCTTAAAAATTGTGTAAAAAATTTTCGCTCTTAAGTATGTATATAAGAAGGTGGGGGATGAGAGAAGGGCACTGTGACATCATGGACCAAGTGAGAACTGTGGCTCTTTCGATGAAGCAGGATAGCATCCCCCAGTAATCCACTTAGACCTCATGCACAAGGTGAACATGGCATCGGCGGATGACTGGGCTCACAAACGCTGTGGGACACCAAGCGAAGGAACAGTTATCTATACAGATATAATCTATCTATCTATACAGATGGCTCGAGGAAAGAAGGCCGCACAGGCTTCGGTTTCTATGTAGAAAGGACAAACTACAAGTTCTATGGAACAATGGTAACAACCGTATTTCAGGCGGAAGTTATGGCAATAGCCAAATCCATAGAATACTGCCTTAATAGAAGATACAGGGGAAAAATAACCATTTGTACTGACAGTAAGGCAGCGATCGGGGCGCTAACAAATATAGAGTGCACAGATCAGAACTTACGAATAGATGTGGGGAAGCAATTAATAAACTAACGAAAACCGCCAGAGTCACCCTGCAATGGGTCCCTGGACTCAAAGGATTTCGGGGAATGAAATGGCTGACAAACTCGCCAATTTGGGAGCTGAGGGCAATGGACCTGAATATACCGTGGGAATCTCTTATAACACGGATATGACAGAGATAGCAACATGGATAGAGAAACGGTTCGATGAGAACTGAAAAAAGACAAGCCAGACAATTAAAGGCTAGGTAGGTAGGTTTAAAGTGAGTGGGTATAACACCCTTCCACCGCGACCGATCGGTCTATTGTGACTATCAAAAGCTATTTTTGTTGAAGACCTATGGAAGGACCTACCGATGAGCCTAAAGGACTTCAATAGGGTGCAAATGAGAAACCTGACAGGCATACTGACAGGTCATTGTAGAAACATACACTATCTCAACAAGATAGGAAAAAGTGAGACAAGTATATGTAGATGGTGTGGAGAGGAAATAGAGGACTCCATACATATACTTAGAGATTGCCCTGCACTAGGGCATATCAGGGGGAAATGTCTAGGAACGGCATGGCTGGACCTAAATGACATAAGATTCCTACCACTAACGGACTCGCATCACTAGTGAGAAAATTGGGGCTCTAGTAAGCAAAATGACAGAGCCATATCAGTGTAAAAGGAATGCATACATAAGGAACAGTACAGGGTGACGGAACCTCTGTAGGCTTAAGGGTTGTTGTAGAGCATAATGGGCTTAGATAGATAGATAGATAGATAGATATATATATATATATATATATATATATATATATATATATATATATATATATATATATATATATATATATATATATATATATATATATATATATATATATATATATATATATATATATATATATATATATATATATATATATATATATATATATATATATATATATATATAAAAGAGTCTCCACCTTCTTATATACATACTTAACAAGATCACGCCATAAAAGTTTAATAAATTTTAATCCTTTGTTTATAATAATTTTATAACTGACAATATTACTCTGATTTTTCATTTTTTTGTCAAAGTTTTAAAATTATTATAAAAAAAGGATAATTTTTAAAAAATATTATGGTGCGATCTTGTTACATCTTGTTACCACAAAGCGAAACATTTTTATGACAATTATTAAACGTTTTTTTTAATGTACAATGAAGACGAAATTTCGAAACAATTTTGTTAATTAAAAATTGTCTAACTTTTTGAAAAGTTAACTTTAAGTTAAATTTTCAATGGGAATACATTCTTTGAAGTGTTCTGAATATACCATAATGTTTTTAAATTTTGTGATTAATAGTTAATACCTTAAAAATAATTATTTAGTGTGACGTACTCGGTTTTCACTCCAAGCGCGCAATCAATAAAGTCGCGCGGAGGCCCATTTTCAGCGGTAAATTAAAATTATAAATATTAGAGATAAAGTTTCGGGAGTTGGGAGTTTCTGTTTTAAAATTTCCTCCTCTTCAGTGGCAGCTCCTCCATTGGGTCATTTGGTCAATGACCTCCCAATATTTTTGACTAATATTTCCGAACAAAAACATAATAATGATATAAAGGAAAAAAAACTATTTTTTTTTCAATCTTTTAAATTTTCCTTTATTATTTTAAGCATATAAACTCGTTGATCGATTACTGGATATCACAAGCTTCGCGCAGCGATCTCCAGATCGGTGGTTTCGTTTGTTGGCCAAAAACCGGGCTGCCTGCCTTCATTGACCGCATTGTTTTAAACGGAGCCGAGTCAAGTTTTCCCGATCTAATTTGCGATTGGGCGATTTTGGCTGCTTTCCGAAGCAGTGTAATCGCATGATCTGGGTCAACAGCCGCGAAGAGGAAAATTACGCATTTTTCAAGGTGTTTGTTTGTTATACGGTTATTATAGAACGGATTATATACGATTTTAGGAATTTATTTTTGTTTGTGTATGTTTTTGTAATGTAAATTCGGAAACAGTGCATTTGTTGACAATTTTGTGTACGTTACCGATGACAACTGTAGAGAGCGAGAGATGCTTCTCTACATTAAATAGAATAAAGACATTTTTACGCAACACAATGGGGAAGTAGACTCTCTGCGTTGGCCATGTTAAGTATTGAAAGGGCCTTTATAAATAATATTGTAAATTACAATGAAGAAGAAATCAATCATTTTGCAAGTGCCAAAGACAGAAGGATTGAACTAAAATTTATGACTATTTAGGTAAGTTTAACCTTTTTAAGTTGCCGTCATACCTCTGGCATAGCGATTCTACTTACTGTTGGGTGTGAGATTTTTTTAGAATATGTTGTGCAATTTTTCTGTTTAAACAGATGTCGATGCCATATTATTTGTTATTTTGTTATGTTTCTTAATAAATAGAAATATAATTCTTCAAATTTTTTTTTCGTTTTTTGTTAATAACAATTGCAATTTTTATTGGTTGAAAAAAAGCTCATAACGCCTTTCTCAGATTTGCATTCCGCATGGAATGAGCTATCGCTCATATTTTTTGAAGCCTTCTAACTATTTTTCGCAGGAAACACACTGCTCGACTAGACTAAAAGAGTAAAATATTTCTTTAGTTATACAGTGGGCTAATGTTGGGGTTGGCAACATATGAAGGTGTGACCTTACCTTTAGCTGACGCACAAATAAGAACAATTGTGTGAAATTATTTGAATTATTTTTTAACGCTCTTAAAATTATAAGTATTATAATTTATTGTATTGTTATAAGTATTTTTTTTTGTTACCAAAATAAGAAAATAGAAAAAGGTAACTGTAAATGTTAACACTTACATAAAACAGTTTTATGATCTGAAATCTTTGTTCTGGTTAGTCTTCCCACCGCTGTGTTCGCACGTCGTTGTCGTGGTTGGGCCCAGTAGGATCTTTTAGAACATGCGCTAGAGTTGCTGGTTATCGGCAACTCCTGTTGCTAGCGTATGGAAGGAGATCCGAAGCTAAGACGAACACAAGGCTTAACTCAAGGTGTTAGCATACCGTGCTGATGAGTGAATGACATCCTGTGCCTTAAACAGGTGTCTCTGAGATAAGGGCGACCTCTCAGAGTATCTAGCTTTACTGCGATAATGCGGGGCTCTGCCGTGGTGGACTATTACTTCCCTAGCTCCAAACAGAAAGCGGACAGTACCTGCGTTTTTATAGGTGAAAATCCCCCGTGATTTCGAAAGGTGCGCCTGAAGTCACAGGGCCGTCAGGGAAAGGGGTAATCCATACCGAACAAACAGGTGCTTAGGAAGGGATCCGAACCAAACAAAGGAGGACAGAACCGCTTTTTAGGGAAAAGGGTTCCCTGGCTTTAAACAAAAGCGGATAAAACCGTTTTCATAGGGAAAGGCCAGAGATACGGCCTCAGAAAAAATATCTGGTTCCTGTAACACCTGGTAGCTACCCACGTCACTATACGGGAGAGGAGGGCATGATGGATCTAATCGTCTGCTTGTCATACTTTCCAAGATCGCCTAGCGGAAGACGCCGAGTGCCGCATGTGCATGGAGGGATGAATCGGCAGAACACATACTGTGTTCGTGCCCAGCACTGGAACGACCAAGATACGCAATCCTCGGCAATGACACCTTGTTGCGGGAGGTGAAAGATCTCTCTCCCAACAGGATCATTAGATTTATTAGGAGTCTGGACCTGGTGGGAGAAATATAAAAGGGTGTGAGCCATAATAGACCGATCGGTCCCGGTGGAAGGGTGTTATACCCACTCACTTTAAACCTACCTACCTACCATACTTTCCAGGAGACAGTAACACCAGAACATATATTGTGCTCGTGTCCGGTAGCGACACGAGTAAGGGGAGATGTAGGAACTTTCTCCCAATCTGATATCGGATTTATTAAAAGTCCGATCCTATTGGGAGAAATATAAAAAGTAGTCTTTTCTAATTTAAATCGCAAATTTCTTATATAACCTTAATTAATTGTGTTATTAAAGAACAGTAGTATTTTAGCCGCTTACTTTTGTTAATAAATAAATAATTTTGTTGTTGCTAAAAATGAATATGAAATCCTGTTTATTAAAACGTACCCAACCGCTGTGTTCACACATCGTCGTTTGTGGTTGGGCCCAGTAGGATCTTTTGGAACATGCGCTAGAGTTGCCGGTTATCGGCAACTCTTGTTGCCACCGTATGGACACGGGATCCGAAGTTAAGACGAACACAAGGCTTAACTCAAGGTGTTAGCATACCGTGCTGATGAGTGTTTGACATCCTGTGCCTCAAACAGGTGTCTCCAACGGTGCCTCTGAGGTACAGGGCGACCTCTCAGAGTATCTAGCCTTACCGCGGTAATGCGGGGCTCTGCCGTGGTGGACAATTACTTCTACTAGGAAAAAAGTGACAAAGGTGCGCTGAACGAAACGGATAAATCCGTTTCGAGAGGTGCCACTCAAGGTCATAAGCAGACAAAGGTGCGCCGACCGAAACGGGTGAATCCGTTTCGTAAGGTGCCCCCGAAGTCACCGGCGCCTGTTTTATGGGAAAGGGCTAATCCATGCCGAACAAACAGGTGCTTGGGAAGGGTTCCCTTAATCCAATCCATCTGGTTCCTGTAACAAGGACCTGGTAGCTACTCACGTCACTAGACCGGGAGAGGAGGGCATGATGGATCTAATCGTCCGCTCGTCATACTCTCCAGGAGACAGGGACACCAGAACACATCAGAACACATTGTGCTCTTGTCCGGTAGTGATACGAGTAAAAGGAGATGTAAGAACTCTCTCCCAATCTGGTATCGAATTCATTAGAAGTCCGATCCTATTGGGAGAAATGTAAAAAGGTGTGAGCCACAATAGATCGAGCGGTCGCAGTGGAGGGCGTAAAAAGTCCACTCACTTTAAACCTACCTACCTACCTACCTATTAAAATGTATTAAAAAAGCGTTGGGTTTTGTAAATATATCTACGATATTTAGAAATGACTACATGGGTCTACATGATATTGCTTTATCAAAACTTATTTAAAGTTAAATAAAAATAAGAAAGTTTTTGTTATTATTACATGTTTATTATTTTATCCAACAAACCTTCATTATGATTGTTGTGCTCCAAACCATCACTATTTAATAAATAATTTTCCTTTGCGATAACATCACCGACGCTACTTATTTCTTGATCGCCCAGTATATGTGGATTGCTATTACTTTCCTCTTGCTGATGTATTTGATCCATTTGACTATCGCTCGAATAAGAAATTATCCTATTTAAATGTGAGTCTACTTCTACACCTAAAAATTTTTACTTATAACAGATTATTATTATTGTATTCTTGCTGTTAAATATATTTACCACATAACAAATTAAAAATTAAAATATACTTGATTGCCTTAGAAAATATATCTTCATCAACTAGTCCAGTAAATGAAGGGACAAAGCTGTAAATAAATCTGTACAGGGTCTTTGATTATATTTACGTGGCTTCTGGGGTCTTTATTTTTGACGACAGAAAAAAATGTTTTATATAAAAATTGTAGGGTTTTTCCATATTATCTTTTAAATTATCAGTAAAAAAAAATTGCAATAAAAAAATTTGGGAAAAAAATAGGCAACTTTAACTTTTTAAATGAAACACCCTGTATATTATGCGCTACAACGAAAAAATCTTTTTTTTCATTTCAAAAAAATATATATATATATATATATATATATATATATATATATATATATATATATATATATATATATATATATATATATATATATATATATATATATATATATATATATATATTTTTTTTTTTCTCTGGACCCATAATATTTATTTTTGTGATTAAACATTATGACAGAATTTTATTTAGAAACTTTGGATCCTGCTCTAAACCTAACTCACCAATGTATACTTTTGGTCCTGCATGTTGTTCAGAAAGGTTCTGAACGGACATTAAATTTATAAGGATAAAATTTGTAAAACTTTAAGGTTAAATAAATCTATAATCTGTTTTATTAAGTTCAGATGCCGCATCCGAGATTGATCCTTCAGGATTTTACAAAGAATTATTAAAAGTAGTTAGTGCAAGTCCAATAGAAAAAGTATAATTATCCTGAAAAAACGACGATATCAAAACCTGTTTTCATGTCGTGCTGCACCTTTTTATTTTAAAGCTTTTTAGTTCAAATAAACTTTTTTACTATGTATTTGATAGTATCTATAAATGTTACCCGTTGTTAAGGATATAATAAGAAATATTCCCTTTGCACTGTCGTCACATTAATATTGTTACCATAAAAAAGACGCATAATAGAGATTTTTTCTTCTTCTGAATAGCCCATCGACAAAAAGCAATACAAACTAGTTTTAATAGTTAAAATGATAAATTTCAACTTTTTTCAATAACAATACGTCAAATTTATTAAAACAATTTTATTGTTTTCATAGCTATCTTGATACTAATATGATTTTTTTTTTAATTTATTTATATTTTAGGCTTAAATATCTCAAAAATGGTTTATACAAATATCATTAATGTATATATATTTGAAATAAAAAAAAAGATCTTTTATTGTAGCCCATAATATACAGGATGTTCCATTTAAAAAAGTTTTTGCTGATAATTTCAAAAAATAATATGGAAAAAAACCTACAACTTTTATATAAAACATTTTTTTCTGCCTTCAAAAATAAAGACCCCAGAAGCCAAGTAAATATAATCAAAGACCCTGTACAGTTTTCCCTTGTGGCCCAATTCTTGGGTCTTCAGGGGTGCTTTCAAACGAAAAAAAGTTTATCAACATAAACAGGTGGTAAAGGGCTGAAAATGGCCCTTCAAGGCCCGAAAAATGGATTTCCCGCTATTATCTGCCAAAATATGCCAATTGGGTAATTTTTGTTTAGACAAAAAATGATGATCGCCTTGTAATCTACAAAAATGGTCCCTATAATTTTTGAAAAATCGATAGTTTTCGAGATTACGGGACCCAAAAATTCCCTCATTTCAGCTGCCGCTCTACCTCTGGAATGCCGCTATCTTCATGGATCCACTTATAAGCGGGCGGACGAATTGTTCCATTAATGTACATTTTTAATCATTCAAAGTTCATTGGAATGGGACAACCCGTACCTATCATTGCATATGAGTTTGGGTCCATTCTGATTTTTCTAGAATATTCAAAAAGCGGTCAAAATTTGTTTTTCACAATATTTTGAGAGTATCTCATTAATTTATTGACATTTTTTGAAAAAATGGTACGTTATTAACATTTCCTTTTTATTATGAGACCTTAGCAAGTGTTCAATGATCCCAGAAAATTTCCTTCACCATCTTTTTTGCTAATTCGCATATTTAGGAAGATATTCTCGGGAAAGTCATTTTTGAGACGTCGAAATCGTGATAAACTTTTTGTCACTCGAAAGCATTCGCGAAGACCAAAGAGTTGCGCCACAAATGAAAACTGTACAGCTTTGGGTACTTTTAGGTCTTCAGTTACTGGACTAAACAACAACTAATGACTGTTAAATTAATTTTATTTATTTTTGTGTCATAATTGACAAAGTGATATTTTATAATAATTTTTAAAATCATAATACACAAGATATCATGTACACATAGACACAATATAAAAAGACAGTAGGTATTGTCGTCCTAATTTTTATTGTATATTTATTAATTTACTAAATGAAAAGCCTGTCTCCGCCAGGCGAGAGAGAATATTAAGTAGCCTCTGTCTCCGTAAGACGCCTTCCTGGCTAACGGTAAAAAAAAAACACTTTTTTGCTCCTATTTTTGTCCCTGGGGCGAAATTCAAAAAACGGGCTTCGTTAGGTTCTAGCCACTGCTAAAGACTACCACTGTGCCAAATTTCATGATTTTAGCTCAAGCTATAACTTCAGAATAACGTGGACAGACAAATAAATATATATACCTACCTACATATAAATATGTCCACATTAGCAAATTATATATATATATATATATATATATATATTATATATAAAAAACAATTTCTATTGTATAAATTTAATTAGAAAGAAAGGAGGTTTCTTCTGTTACTCACCTAAACTATTATCACTTAAATTTGAATCCACACCTAATGAGTTTTTCTGATTGGAATAGTCAATCGTATCTAAAGGTTGCCTTTCATCCCGTCCTTTTAAATATCCTTGCTCTGAATTATGTGACATGCTGGATTTTAACTAAATTAAAAAAAAATGTTCTCAGAACAAAATATTATTAGAATGTCTACATATTTTATTTCACACCTTCACTTATAAAAAATCAACAAATAACAAAACAAAATATATGTATCCACTTTCTTATTCTAATCTTAAATAGGGTTCTCAGCAATGTAAATTTTTCAAGATCCTTGATGAAGGCGTAATTGCAGCTTTGTTTAGACCAAACCAGGGTTATATATATCAAATGTTTGAAAAAAAAAAAAAAATATATATATATATATATATATATATATATATATATATATACAGCGTGTCCCACACAGTTCTTGCCATATGGGAAAATTTTTTACTGACAGTCGAAACAAAATCATTTTGATGTAGAAAAGTTCTGCTTATTTAAAAACTAAAAATCCCTACGCAAAAGTTTAAAAATACCAGCAGTATACAGAGTAGCGACAAAAACGTAAAATTTATCCAAGACTAAAGTACCCTTATTTTGCAATATTCAAAGAAAAGTTATTTAAAGGAATTATTTAGAATTAATTTTTATATCTAATTATGAAATCACAGCCACCTACGAAAAATATATATTTTTGTATTTCAGTAAATCAGAACGGAATAAAAAGTAAAAGCTTTAATATAAAACAAATTAATGTATCACTTATAACAAAAGAAAATTAGTATAATTCAAATTTTAATATAGCCACCTTCTTTTTCCATGCATTTTTCTGTTAACTTGGAGAATTTTGAAACAACTTTTCTCAAAACAACTTGAGGGATTTTCGAGCACACTGGGTTATTATCCTTTCTAAGCTATCGATATTTTGAAATGGTTGGTGAGAATACACTTTTTCCTTTAAATATCCCCAAAGGAAGTAATCCAGTGGGTTCAGGTCAGGTGACCTCGCCGGCCAATGAATTTCTGAAAATCTTCCTATCCAACGCCCTGGAACATTTCCTGAAGAAACTCGTTAACAGCTCGAGAACTATGGCATGGCGCACCATCATGCTGATACCACGAAGTATTTATAATGTCACGTGGAAGGCCATTAATAAAGTCAGACAACTGATTTCCCAAAAATGAAGGTAAACATCCACGTTATATTACCCGGAAGAAAAATGGGCCTATCAGTTGATTATCTAAAATTCGCACCACACATTTTTGTCTTAAAAGAAAACTGATCCCGACACTGGATAACAAACCGCGGGTTAGCTGTACTCCACCATCGATAGTTCTGGGAGCTAACAACTCCATTTTACGTAAAACAAGCTTCGTCAGAAAAAATTATTTTTCTATAAAGATACGGGTCGTCTTCATGCATACCTCGATACCAAGCTGAAAAATCAAACCGAAAATCAAAGTCTCCAGGATGCAATGTGTGGACAAAGATGGGTTTATAGGGATGAAAATGATTTGCTTTAAGAACTCTTCCAGCAGTAGATTTACAGACTGAGCGTCTTTCATTTCCAGGAAGTACTTTTTCCATTTTTTCAAGGAAATCTTGGGGTTTTCAACAACGGCTTGGATAATTTGCAAGTCAAAATCTTCATCATCTTCGACCTGAACTTGATTTTTTTTATTGAATCTGTTTTCTACACTTCCACTACCTTTAAATTTTGCCATTATGTGTCCAACAGTTTGATGAGATACAGATATTTCAGGATGCCTTTCATTGAAAACCTCAGCGGCTTCTCTAAAGGTTTTGTAGTTGTCACCCACAATTAAAACAATTTCAATCTTCTGTTCCGTGGTTAGTTTTGGAGGCATAATAAATCAAAATGATAAATGGATAAACTGAATTTATAACTGTACTTCTGACTAGAAATAATGTCAGTGTTTATGTCAGTTATTATTGGCATAGCTACCTTCAGGTCCGATAATTACCTTTGTTAATTTTTGACAAAATTTTTTAATGTAAAATAAAAAATACCCTTTTTTCGTAGGTGGCTGTGATTTCGTAATTAGATATAAAAATTAATTCTAAATAATTCCTTTAAATAACTTTTCTTTGAATATTGCAAAATAAGGGTACTTTAGTCTTGGATAAATTTTACGTTTTTGTCGCTACTCTGTATACTGCTGGTATTTTTAAACCTTTTGCGTAGGGATTTTTAGTTTTCAAATAAGCAGAACTTTTCTACATCAAAATGATTTTGTTTCGACTGTCAGTAAAAAATTTTCCCATATGGCAAGAACTGCTGGGACACCTGTATATATATAGATATATATATATATATATATATATATATATATATATATATATATATATATATATATATATATATAAACAGTTATATTCTATAAATACAAAAGTTATTTAATGCTTCTTAAATACTCAATAATAAAGTAAAATCGTTTCTGCACTTTGTCAATTACTTTTTTTGTAAAAGGTAATGGAATAAACACAAAACTTACTCTTTCGTAATGCCAGCAGAAATGGTGCCATTTATGAATTAGAACTTACTATTAGAGAGTCTGTTTTAACTCTACTCCAACGCCATCTACATTTAGGAAGTAGAAATACAGTAACAAACGCCAAAAATTACGTAATAATACAAAAATTTTAAACCATTTTTGTATTGATATATATCATAAAAAATCATTTGATATATATTGGATATATATCCTCGAACCCTGGACCAAAATTTATCCCAAACTCTTTTATTGTTATAGCTTTATATTATTTAAAACGGCATTTACATTAAAGAATACAAAAAACCTATGGAACGAGGTAAAACGTCAAAGTCAGAGATTGCCGAACAGGCATGGTCAAAACAACACCGCATATAGGCAAAAATTGTTCATAAAAAAACCCACTGGAAGAAAAGAAAATTTAAAGAAACTGTAAAAATTGTAAACAACCTAAATTTATTTAGTAAACCTAGTATCAACATTCTAAATATTTGGCAGCCGTTGCTGAACCGTGAAAAGTCAGTCAAGCTTCGGTGAACAACGAATAGTATATAAGGTCGTAGCTTTTAAGAATACTCTTTAGTTATTACTTGCAAACGGTTGGAGATTAAATTTTTACAGATAAGTTCTAAATTACCCTGTATATTGACTTACACTAGTTGTATAAATACTATTTTCATCAGCCATAGACACTTGCAGTTCATCATGTAACCTAAACTGGGCATCGTTCAGCAACTGGTGCTGCATGAGATTCAAATTATCTTCACTAAACCTCTCGTGGTTTTGCGAAGACGGTAATACTACTAAGTTCTCCTGAGTACCGTGTAGGCTTTGGTTCGAAAGATCTTGCCCTAACGAGAAGAAAAACAAAAAAATATACACTACAATCGGTTTTTATAATTTTGCAAATAATTGTAGCACTTTTCCAAGGAAGTGGTAATTAAGGTGATAAATTAATATATTTTGTTACACCTTTTTTGGCTATATATCAAAAGCAAATGCTTGAAAAGAATAATAAACATAATTAGGATTAAAAATGGTTGTATGCCTTGATAATTAAATAAAACTAATTATTACAATTTACAAATTTAAGGTGTATTTTAATAATATGAAAATATGTATTTTTTTTAGATATTTAAATACTTTTTTAGTAATATATATTTGCATAGAAGGGTCAAAAGCATTTTTATACTCTAAACGTTAATTATTTATCTTTTTTTAGTCCTAAAAATGTCTTTATATCAAACTCGAACACAATTTATTCATCAATAAATACAAAAAATATTTATATCCATTGGTATACACACAAATTGAATACTAAAATTTTTTATATCTATTTAAAATTTAAAAAAAATGCATGTAACAAAAATCGAGATATGCTACCTCCAGTATATGTGAAAATATATATTCATATATATTTTCATATTCTGGACTCTATCTAATTTGCAAAATGTCCATTTTTTTAACAAAATTGGATTATAAAATTATTGTGCACCAAAACCATTAAACCGATTTTAATAAAATCTGGCATGATGTTTTATTATAGCATGGAGTTCTTTCTGGCTAGGTTAAAAGTGAGTGGGTATAACACCCTTCCACCAAGACCGATCGGTCTATTGTGGCTAAATATCAAAGAAATCTAAAAAGCCCATAAAACGACGAAAAAAACTTCTTTTTTTTATCTTTTTATTTTTATTGCTATTATGTAAGAAACAGAATGCATTTTGCGATTCCTATCTTGTAGGAAGTTTGATAATTCTCTACCACCAATTCTTACATAGTTATAAGTGACTAAAGTAGAAATTATAGTATTTCAGACATGCTTTTACAAAAAAAAAAGTCCTATTTTGACCTTAAAAATTAACCCTTAAAATATTTGTATTGAATTTTAAAACAACTTGCATAAAGACAAAACATACCTGTTAGGTCATGATTGCTCAGTTCCAAATTCTCCAAGTGATGAGTGCTTAAATCGTTATGATGTAATATGATGGAATAATTATCTGCATTTCCTCTTTGACTCAACTGGGAAATATCTATATCTGTAGGTAAATCTTCTGATAACATTTGATGATTTGGAACTAAAAAATAAAAATTATTTAGTACACAATAAGGTATTATAAATTCTTC
>JAHBCN010002133.1:0-98573 GCA_019359885.1 Listronotus oregonensis
AAGAAAGTTAAAAAATATTAGGACAAACGGTTAAAAGGTATAATTGATTTTGGTTTATAAAAAAAGTAACAAATCTAAGGAAAGTCTTGTATACTATGTATTACCATTTCCGAATATTTTAGGCCTTTAAAATAGAATATTTATAATTTTAATATTAAAACTTAAATAGTTTAAATTTTATTTAGTGTTAAAATATGTACTTTTTAATCATAACGATCACCAATGCATCTAGATGCAAAATGGGAAAGTTTAAATATTTTAGGAATTTCTAAAATTTTGAAGAATTCTTATTTTGGACGAAAACCCTCAAAAAATTTTTAATTAAGTTACTACTTTTGTATACATTTCATAAAACATAAATAATATAGGGCAAATATTCTTCAAAATCAATATTTTTAGCAGGTATGATCGTTCCGAAAACTAAGCGATTAACCGGCAAATTTGCGGCCTCAAATGCACAAAGTTATCGTCCTGAATTCACACACAAATTGGGCAAAAGCTCTCTTATTAGCTCCACGAGGATGGATGTGAGAGAGCCCATTAATTTAACTTGAAAAAAATGGCCAATATGGCTCAGTGGTCCTAAAAGTGTCGGAAAATTAAATGTTACTTTGGGGTATTCTAACTTTTAATTAAATTTACAGTATGTTCATTTTTTAAATTACACACAGAAAGTTTTTAACTTAAAATTTTAGTCAATCAAAAACAAGTTATTTTTAGAAAAATGCTCGGACGCATCGATTAGTTTATTTTTTATTCTTGCTCTTTTCTAACAAAAAAATGTTTAAAAGGTGTATTTAAAATTTGAGATATGAGGTTTTTGACTGTTTTTTTTTTATATGAAACCCAATTTTTTAAAAAGTAATTTAAAAGCGCATATCAAGTTATGCCCAATTTTGAAATTTTCTTCAGTATCGTTTGTGAGATATAAGGTAACAAAGTTTTATTTAAATAACAAAGCTTTTTTTACATTGATAATGTTTTTTAAATACATATTGCTGAAAATTTGCGACCTTTGCGAATCAATCTCCCATGTCCAAATTCTAAAACTCAAAAAAAAATAATAAATAACTTTGCTTATAAAACATCCCGTATATTCAAAAGAAAACGTAAACTTTTATTGCAAACAAAAAGGTTTCATTTTTTTTTTTTAAATCGGCATCCTAACTGTCAAATTTGACAGCTGTTACCATGTTACGATCGTTAAGGATACCGATATTTAAATCTACCATTGAACTTATTTGTTCACAATACATTATATGTCATAGAGCAGTTTCGATTTTTTTTTATTTGCGAGGGTTGAAAATAAAAAGTTTTTCTAATATATAGATATTCACTGTCCTTACATATTTAAGGTTAATTTTTGTCTCTCTTTTATAACAAAAAAAAAAAACAATGAATAAACCATTCCGTATTTCATAAAGATTTATTTTTAAGTTAATAAATTAAATATTCTTTATTAACTAAGGTTATTTTACACAAAATTTAAAAACTGACTCCGTTGGGTGTAGACTTTACAGCTAGAAGAGATTAATAATTTTTTAGGTACTTAGTTGGTGTTTCGCCTCATACTGGATGTTTAAATATAATAGTCTATCTGTAGCTCACGGGGCCAAATTTTCCCCCCGGGCCCCCCCAAGGGCCAAAAAGCGTAGCCACAAGTTTATAGTGTCCCTTTTAGAATTAAATTTTTGACCCTAGGGGAGTTTCTGGGGAAAATTAAGGTTATGGTAATTCTACTTATATTGTTTTACACGTAAAACGTATTGTCAGAATTTTTATATCTTTTCCAAATGAATAAATTTTGACCCTTGGGGTGAGGGAGTTTCGGGGCAAAATCTAATTTATTGGAAATTTAACTTCTATTCGTTTTGGCGCCAAAACCTACTGTCAGATATTTATTATATCTTTTCCAAATGAATAAAATTTTGACCCTTTGGGATGGGGCAGGGATGTTTCTGGGGAAAAAAATTAGGGTGATGGGTAAATTCTGACTTCATATTTGTATTTAGCACGCCAAAAAACCTATTGTCAGATATTTATTATATCTTTTGCAAATGAATAAAATTTTGACCCATTGGGGGGTTTCTGGGGCAAAATATAAGGGTGGTGGGTAAATTTTGACTTTATGGTCATTTTTAGCACACCAAAAATCGTATTGTCAGGTATTTATTTTAATTCTCAATAAAATAAATTTTTTGACCTAAGGGTGGTTTCTGGGTGATGCTAGGGGTTGCTAGGGTTGAATTTAAGGGTTATGGGTTTTAATTCATTGAAAAAAATTCATAATTTGTTATATCTTTTCCAATTGAATAAAATTTTGATCCTTCGGGGGTTGCTGGAGGTTTGCTGGGGCAAAATCTAAGGGAAATGGGTAAATTCTAACTTCATCTTTCGTTTTTTTTCATCTTTTCAAAATGAATGAAATTTTGATCCTTCGAGGGGGTGCTGGGGCAAAATCTAAAGATGATGGGTAAATTCTGACTTTGGATTCCCTTTTAGCGCACCGAAAAACATACCGAAAGGTACTTCACCTATCTGCTTCAGAACTTTTTTTTTGTGTGCCTATGTTATTATTCACGAGCCGTGTAATAATGAATGCTGTTATAAAATTGATAATAAACATATAATAGGGATATTATTTAATATACGTAGAAAAACAAAAGGTTTTTGTTGTCATGGCATTCTCGATAAAAACGCCGCTTTATCTGACCACTTAAAATAGGAAGAATACGGGTAATGCAGTTTTTCGGTCATAAGTCGAGAACTAATTAAGATATCGAAATGCGGTTTTTTATCAACGTGTTGACTTTTTTATGCTCTTTTTAATGGGTCTTTAATAATCATAATTGCATCTAAATTTTTCGAAAAAATTGACAAAATTTATAGCTTTGACACAAATCACAACAATACAATAAATTATTTATAGCAATTTTTCATTTAAAGCCTTAATATAAGCTCTTTTAAACAAGACCTAGTTTTTCAAGATCGGTTAAGCCAAAAAAAAGTTACTTAATTTTTTTTAATGTACATCGCTCCTCCCTCCTCTCTATATTTGACAGATTAGGAAAGAACGCTTGAAGAAAAGTTTTCTAATTTTACATGGTTTGTCAGAAAACCATCAACGACATGAGTTAATATGGCATATTTTTAAATAATCCGTGTTTTCAATTTTGTTCTTAGCTTAACGCCCTCTACCGGTGAAATAAGAAAGTTGAAAATAATTTTCAGCATTTTCTTGAGGCCGGTTTTACCATAAATATTTTTTTTCCGAAAACAATGCGATTAACTGATTCCGAGAGATCGCCGTAGGACGACCTTATGAGGACACTCTGTATATTGTCTCAAGGGGTGGAGATCCCAGTATACATTGTCATAATATTATTAACCAACAAAGAGTAAAAGGACAAAGATGAAAATACATTATTCATCTCCCTTTTTTCAACACTGTTTTATGTAGACTAGTTATCGCCTAAGTTGTGTGCCATGTACATTTTTCTTTTTAAGCAAAGCAGATGTGGGTATGTCAGTAAAAATGAAGAAGTGTTATTTGTGTCTTCGATTACTGCATTAGAAAAAAGTCCTGGCTTATTAGGTACGCTGTTATAATATTTTTGTACTTTGTTAATTAAGACTTTCTTAGAAAACCAACAAGTTACACAAACTGGCAAAAATAATTACTGCAAGGCACTAATAAAACATTTTCTTATACCTTTATCTATGATACATGCGTATACCTAAACAAAAACTATTTTATTATGGTAAACTTGCAGCAAGTTCCAAACTTCTATATTGGAGTTATTGTATCGGTAACTGCAATTTAACTTTTAATGATATAATTAAAATCTTTTTAAACAA
The DNA here is from genome assembly GCA_019359885.1 of Listronotus oregonensis. Classification (NCBI taxonomy): domain Eukaryota; kingdom Metazoa; phylum Arthropoda; class Insecta; order Coleoptera; family Curculionidae; genus Listronotus; species Listronotus oregonensis. The sequence continues at coordinate 3,859 of JAHBCN010002133.1, forward strand.
ATTAAACATATTGGGTATTAAATAGGCCGACTTATTTGCTGTTTTGTTTTTATTCTTTGATTTAACTTTTGGGAGTTTGGATTAAAAGCATTAAAACTTTGTCTTCGATAATCAAAGAGAGATGCTTGTTCAAACGGTTTAAATTTAGTAATAATAAATTGCGTTTTATTTTGTTGTATTTGTAAACAGAATAAAATAAATTTAACCAATGCAGGGCCTGTAAGTCCGCGGTAGGTGGTCAAGTTGCCCCTTCACCGGGTAGGAGTGATCCCGCCTTACTAGTAGCTGTAAGTTTGGTTTTGTCAACAACGCTATTGGTAAAAGCAATTTTGGAAAAAGTGATTTAGGTAAGTTAAGCCAATTTTAAATTACGACATAGGTACTTGCATAATTTTTTATTTTAACTACTTTTATGCTTAAGCATTTATTTACACAAATAAACAACTGTATTAAGGTATGGATGTATCTGAAACGTTAACTGAGCTTCGCCATTCTTAAATATCTAAACACCTATAAACTTTTTTGGCCCAAATAATAAAGATTTTAATAAGAGGTTCATTGGGAAAGATTCCAGCGGGTCGAAATAAATAACGTCGGAGATAATTTTATCCCAAAATTCAGTGATCAAATCACTGACACTTATACTGATATTACTACCCAGTAAATTATTCTAACCTAACATATAAGTAAACCAACATCGCATGACAACTAAACACCGCACAAAATAAATATAAGTGGGCAACAACTCATTATAATAATATTTCGCGAATACCCACTTCTTGACAAGAAACAATGGAAAGGATCCTTATTATTATTGAAAACAATATATAACTATAACTTGAGGTTGCTTCGTTAGTTTCGAATGATTTTAGCCAACATTCTTGGATTTGATATGCCAGATACAATTTAAAACAAAAACCTACATGAAAAATATGGGTGTTTTGTTCACTTAAACTTAATATAAAATCGAGTACAAAGAGATGTTTGTTTACAATATACCAGGCAACTGTGCGCGGGTAAAAGTATTTTTTATTCCAAGCGTTTTTTCCTTATAGACGTGGTCCTTAAATAAAAGAAATACTCATTTTTGTCATATATGTCGCACCAACTTGGCGTAGTTGTCCATTTCGTGAACTGGATGTCCAGTTCGTGAAGTGAAATCAGATAGTGTCATAATATTTTATTTCACCATCCGGACAATTTTTACGTCCAGTTCATAAAATGGATATGTAATTTTTCCACTTAGAGAAGCGAGACTATATTACACCATCTGGACACTAAATCATTCAGCTCCTGTACTGTATATTTGGCATATTCCACATAGTGAAACAATAAGTCGTCGGTGTTCTGAATGGCATGAACATTATATTGAAGTCCTAAAGCTAAAATGTTTAATATCAAAGATTATTTTTATACGCTTCTTAATCAGCATTACTTGGAAAAAACCCAATAATACAATAAAAAAGGTTGGGTATTTAAATGATAAACCAAATATACGTACAAAAATTGATTTTTTGTAGATGTAATACCTCCGTTTAAAAAATGGTATATCCATTTATAAACTGGAAAAAATTTGTCCAAGGTAAATAAAATATTACACTATTTTTATTCAGGAACTGGACATGCATAAAGTTCGTTCTGAAATAAATTACCCATTGAGCGGGATTTAAATTAATTTAAATATATTAATAATTTTAAATTATTAAATTTTTAAAAAACTCCTTAATTTTGAAAATTCCCTTTTCCACAATTTTCCCACTTGATTTTAAACTTCCCCACGTTGTTCTTAAGAAAATTAAAACATTTAATTTTAACTGTTTGGCAATAAATGGCATTGAATTTGATTGAGGTTCAAATATTTGGCGTAGAGATTTTCGAAAAAACAATTTTTCAAGAATATCAATTGTCAATGAAAACGAAAGTCAATAAGTTAAGTTGTTTCAAAACATAAAGGGCCTGAATCTAACAAAATCTTAAAAAGATGCTTAATGTCGATTAGTGCAAAGAAATGCTTAGGTAATCCAATGACGATGCTGCATAAAGTTTTAACAAATTACGAATCTTGGATTAATGCATATAAGTCAATAAGTAAATAACAGTCAAGTTAAATAAAGAAAACAAACAAGTGCCATTGGATTATTTTTCATTAATACAATGTCAGATGTCACATATCTTTTCTTATAATCGACTCTTTGGGCATTCAAAAAATCATCTCTCGTAGATTTCTGATTTGGCCACAAATAACTTCTTGTTGTTTCTAAATGTCAGAAATTAGTTTCATGAACAACAATATTTGTCAGCAGAAGAAAACCATCGATTCATTTAAAAACCATGTTTTGAAGGTTTTAAGTAAAAAAGAGAAAATGCCTCGAACGCATATAAAAGTGTCTAAATTATAATGGAAAATATCTTAGAAAACAATAAAGTTAATTTAAATGACAAATTACATTTTTTGTTATTATTAGGCCTAAAGTATAAAAAGGGCCTCTTGTATTAAATAATAAAGAATAAAAAATAGAACATAAATATATTAATAAAAAAGGGACATTAAATGTTCTATTTTTTATTACCATTTAATGTAAAGTCGTTAGTTCCCTGAGCTCAGTATAATTTTTATTTTCTAAGCATAAAATATTTGTTGATGTTATCAGAAATAAAGGACCCTTAATTTGTATTGGTGTAATTACCTTTTAAAAACTCTCTCCTGATTAGAAAAAACTATTTAATACGGTGAGTTGTGTAGTTACTAAACTTTTACCGAGATCCGCTATTTAATAGAAGAAGTTGTATTGCACTGTTTTCAATTAGCCTAAAAGGAGCATTTAATGAGAAAAAAATTACTTCAAACAACAAAATACGGTAAAAATTGTTATTTCTATTTTTTAAACATTTTTTAAACTACGTGGGTTTGCCTACACGAAAACATTTCATTTTCATTGAATGTCAAATTTGCAGAGAAGCTTAGTTACGAAGTACTATATTCGGTTTACGTGGGTGAGTTTACAATTATAGTAATTAAAAACATCAGTTTAAACCCTTTTGATGAATGAAAATTGATGTTTACATTAATAAATTTGCTCTTTTGCAGTTTCGTTTCTAAACTTTGTATGATTTAATTAAATGTAGATTACAAGCAAATTTTTTTGCTTTCTTATTAAGAAAAATGTAGTTTGGCTTAAAGTAAAACACTGGTTACACAACTTCTATTATTTTGTGAATTTTTTATTTAAAATATTGAAATAGGATGGTTAAATATATGCAAAACTTTTTGTTAACGCGTTATTTTTAAAAGATTTTCTGGGTATTAGTTGTGCAATTTGTGCATGTCAAATAACTTAAACACATTTTAACACCTATAACGTGATTTCGGTTACGATGGCTAATTTGAAAAATATCTTATAGAATGTCAACAAATTAGGTTGGAGATTAAAATATGGAAAAAAAGTTTTTTGAACGAAACTGCAAAAAGATTTAGTGTGATGCTTATTTACCAAATTTAAAAGAAAAATTAAAATATTCGTCAAATTGTAACTTTTGGGACATTCTGTATTCCTAAATTATGGGTAATTAGACCCTAATATATAGTTTTAAATAAAAATAAGTAACTAAATTTGTTTTTTAACGTTGAGGAAATGAAAAAAAAAACTTGTTGTAATGCCCTGTACGTGCGTACACCTAAACAAAAATTATTTTATTATGTTAAACTTGCAGCAAAGTTAACTTATTAACTACTATATTTAATTTATATAGGTCACATTAAATATTAAAAAAATTATTAGTAAAGTACAATTAAAATTATTTCGATACAGATAAATCTTGTAACGTTACAATTGAAAAATTTACATATCCCCTGCCTAAAAGAAATTACCAAATAGAGGTACTTTAAATATTGGTTTATTTTAGAAAAACAGATTCAAAATAAGTACCAGTATATCCCTGAAATTTTTTTCTTTTTTCTGTAAATTTTAAAAGATTTATAATTTAAATAAATTACATAAATAATTTATAATTAAAAAAAAAAAAAAAATCATATTAATATTTTTTTTCCCATTTTGGACTAAAATTTTTTTGTTAAAATTACAATTTTGTTTATATTATACTTATTATTTATCCTTTTAAAAATGCTTATATAACTTTTTATATAGACAATTTAGAAAGCTATATTTTTTGTTTAATGGAATTTCCTGTATCTCTTGTAGTATATATAGTCGTATTCCAAACGTTTTTTGGTAGCAGTCAATTTTTTGCTTTTAGACCCCCAACTTTAACTTAAGATTTGTGTTGAGCTAAAAAATATACCAGAAAATCTTAGTTCCACACCCAGCACACAGCACTTTTTTTTGTGAACCTGTGTAATAGATGCTACCTAATGTTTATTGATCAAAGAAAACAATTATAATTAAGAAATACAGTATGTCAAAAAAATCACAAATTCTTGTTCTCTGTATTTTTAAGTAAAATTTTATAATTGGGCCTTAAATTAAATTCTAAACAGTTTTGTCTTTTAATCTTTTTTTGTTTTTTAATTCCTTATCTCGTGTTTTACCATTTAATATCATATTTTTTAAATTTAACGCCATTACAGCAGTCATAAGTTTGAAATATTGTTTACGTTACTTGATATGCATAACTAATTTTCGAAAAACTTTTTTAAATTAGCCAATAGGAAAAAATATCAGATTTGTTTCAAATTTTCTCAACTACCTTGCTTTGTTAATAGGTTAAAAATACCACCCAAATCAAAAACATTTATTTTAAATATAACGCATTCGATAGAACCGTTACAGTGTGCAAGAAATGCTACCATTCTATTATTATTCTTATGGGTTGACGTTATTCTTTTTAACTTTATGCTATATACCGGGTGTCAAATAATTAGAAAAAAAATGTATATAATTTGCAATAAATATAGAAATAGTAGTATAAAGTATGAAAAGGGTTTTCGAGAGCTTTTTGGAAATTCTTCGCAAGTTCTATTCATAAAATCCAGTAAATCCATTTGCTATGGTTATAAATTTTAAGAACAACATTTACATATTCACTTACCATTGAGAATGGTGAAAAGATATTTTATTTTGGAAACTATTTTTTATGAGATTACCTTTTTAAAGAGCAACAGGTTTTAAAATATTATAAATAAAATTAGAAAATACTGGTACTATTTTTACTGAATATGTGATATGAAAACATGTGACTTACGTTTAATATACAGGGTGATTCATAAGGAAATGTCAATACTTCAAGTACGTAGTCAGGGTCCAAAAATAAACATAAAAGTCTCTACAAATATGGGTCCACAAGGACTTTGTTTCCGAAATACTGGGTGTAAAGTTTTTATATAATTTTTCTATTTTTTCAATAAAATCATGATAATGTAAATATTAAAGTAAAAATTGGAATCCGGGGGTTTTTTGGTATGACGGAATCGAACCTAATCTTAGTTTGACTATTACTTGTAGGGGGTGCCACCTGCACGTCTCTTTAATATTTTGAACAATCACTTCGTTTTTGGTACGGCCCTGTATAACATTTTTAAGTATATTAGATAATTGTTTTGTCATTTCTACGTCAAAAAGGTATTCTTCTTGAAAGTTGATGTAGGCAATGGTTTTCGAGATATTTGGATTTAAAAAATTACGACGCATCTGATTTTATTATAGCAAAATTAGAAGAAAAATAAAACAAAATGTATAATTAAACAATATATATTTCAATTTTCAATAAAATTATTGTCCTTAAATTATGTTTAGCAAAACATCAGCTTGGTTTTATAAATTTCATCAAATACACGTTAAGTCCCTATGCATGTACTTTAACACCCTATATTTCGGAAACGAAGGCTTTGGGGATCCATATTTGTATGGACTTTTAGGTTTATTTTTGAACCCTGACTACGTACCTGAAATATTGACATTTTCTCATGAGTCAACCTGTATATACCTATATCTAGTGATGCCGCCGAGAGTTTCTCAAGGTCCCTCGTCGAGACCCGAGGGCTTCTCCTCCCTCGCCTCCTATTGTTTCTCTGGGATTTTGAAGCAAAATAAAAAAAAAATTATAAGTCCATAAAAAAAAGACTTTTAATTAGAATAAAAGATACACTTTATATGTTTCAAGAATAATTAGTAACATGGTGCAACCAAATTAACAGTAGTTTTTGGCATGCATTGTTAATAAATACTGTAAACATTAAAAGAAAAAAAAAACGATTAGATTTTGCGATAATTACAATTAACCGAAAAATAAAACACTCTGTGTTTTGGAGGACATTTGTTCTTATGGACTTTTTTTTATAAAAATATTTTAGGAATCGCCTCCTTAAAAATTTTAGTTTACTTAAAAAACACTCTGTATATAGATAGAAAAGTAAATTTTTTCTAAATGTTATGGAACCTATAATTCGAAAAAAAAAGCAAAGAACTTTGCTTTTAATTTAAAGAAACTCGTAAGCTCGTTGCCATAGTCTATTTCGTTATTTTTCTTGTTGCCTGCTAAAGTAATTAGCTACTTTTATAAGTGTCAATTTTACCATTTTTAGCCTAACATGCAATATTATATGGAACATATACATATAAGGACAAAATATCTTCCAAAAAACCAGCAAAATTTGTTATATAAATTTAGCATACTTAGTTAATTAGGTAGCTGACTAAGCATCCTAATGGATTTTGCCAGGTAATGATAAAGACTCTTGATGGCTAATAATGTGTCAGAATAAATTGGATGCTTACATAATGCTTTAAGGATCTTAATTACCCAATTAGTTACATAAAAACTTAGTTTTTCACTCATTTACCAAAAGAGTTTTGTATTTTATAATGAACAGTAATTAAATTGATGGTTGGTTATAAAGCATACAAAATGGGCAGAGCTGGGACGGATTCTTCAAAAAAGGAATATATAAGACATATAATTGATAGTTTGAACACAAAGAAATGATAAACACCTACCTTAGATAGGCGGCAAAATTGCAACGCACACAGCGGGCTCGCTTGCGAGCAGCGCTGACACTTAAGGCCGGTTTATATTAAGCCAGCAGCCAATCAAGGCAAGTAGGTAACTGATCTATTTTTTTATTTTTTGGCAAGTAAAAAAGCAAGTGATGGTCCAATTTAAGTAAGTATAATTTTAGGCAAGAGGCGGTATTTTAGGTGTCGAAGCAGTGCCAACATGGATTGTAAACGTGGAAAATTAAAACCAGCTTATAAATCGGTGTCGGAATTGTTAGTAGCTTAACTTTTAAAAATTCTACAGAAAAATACTGAAACAGTAGAGAAAAAGACTGGTCAAAAAAAAAAAAAATATATGGGTTCAAAACTGGGTAGCAAGAAGAAATTCTAGATCTTTCTCAGCGCTATTGTTAAAAGAACTTTCTTTGGAAGATCCAACACAATATATATCATGTTTGAGAATGTCACCTGCAAGCTTTGATACATTGCTTACTTTAGTGGGCCCTGAAATTCAAAAATCCGACACTCTTATGCGATATGCTATACCAGCTCGAGTAAAACTAGAGATATGCTGCAATATTGATTCCAGAAGTGTGTGATGTCATTTGCAGGAAATTGAAAGACTATATTAAAGTAAGTACACATTTATTTTATTACCTAAATATATGTTTTGCTAAATAAGAGAAGATATGATTATATTAAGGTAGATGGATAGAAAAGGTGACATAATTAGTTTATTGCAATATCATAAATCATCTTGTGTTATTAAAGAAAGTGCTTAAGCAATAACATTAAAGTTCTGTTTCTATGTTATTTTTAACTTTGAACTATTGTAGTTATCGTAATTAATTCCATCTCCATCGGGGGCTTAATTACTTAGTACCAGCTTCTCCGTACTGAATTGGTTCGGGTAACAACGGTGAAAGTGATGGATTGGCCCGGTAGGTTCCATCTAGAAATGAACTGGAAATATTGTTTACCTGCAATAACCTATCCGTTCGACTTTGGGTAGCCATTGAATGTCCTGACTTTTTGGCAAGATCATTAAGTCTACTACGTGTTGAAAGTTATCCTGATCAATTATAAATTGTTCTTCGGAAAGTGCATAGCAACATGCTTTACAAATATATCACAAGCATCTTCTACATCTGATCGATTTATAGACTCGTTTAAATTATTTAACTCTCGAACAGAAGCATTTACTTAAGGCTATTTTATTGCGCTTTCTGTTTAGTTTTGACGTGGAAATTGGGCTTTTTATTGACGAATTTTTTGGTTATTGGCGTTGGCTGGTTCTTGGTCTCCTTCACTAGCCAAAATTTCGTCAATTTCAACATTGCTGGCAGAACTGGCGGTGTCCTGTAAAAAAATATTTTTATAAAATAAAGTGCTTCTAAAATGACACTAAGTTTTCAAAGGTTTTTGTTAATTTATGCTCATATTTATTCAAACATGTAAATAAAAATACAGAATAAAATTATCAAATTTAAGAAAAATAGTATTTAGCCCTGGTGTGTTTATTACTTTAAAACTAAGTATAAATTAAAATTTTCAGAGTTACTTTAGTACATGGGCAACAGCATAGTCTTAATGACTCTGGTAAATTACGATTATTGCTTTAGATACATTGATGTTGGAGCCAACGGATCAGCATTTGTTCTTTATTTTAAGCTTTATTACCCAAAAATGGTGTAATTGTAGAAGATGATGCTTTTTCATTGAAGCATTATTTAATAAAACCATATTCCCACAAAAACTTAACTTATGATAAAAAAAGTAACTATAGACTTTCCCGTTGTCGGCGTGTAGTCGAAAATGCTTTCGGGATATTAGTAACCCGATTTCAAATATTTGAAAAGCCTACAGCATGTAATATTGCAACAGCTGATAAAATGGTGCAGTTGATACCGAAGACACCAATACAGGTGAAGTAATTCAAGGAACTTGGAGGTCAGAAAGTAGAGGATTAATGGATATTGGTCATTTTAGTACAAATTATTACTCAAATCAAGCTAAGTCTATCAGAGATGAGTTAAGGAGATATTTTACTAACGAAGGTCAAGTCCCGTGGCAAAATATGATGATATATTAAGTGGAAATTACCGGTTTATAATATTTGTAACAAAAACCTACACTGTAGGTATATGTATTTAATATTATTATTACGTAAAAATAGAGAATAAATGATTTACTTACCATACTATCGGTAGTACTTCGTTTCAGCTGTCTGTTTTTCATTATCTCACGCATGGCACTGTATCATTTTATATTTGGTTTATAGATGTCATCGGTGCCAGCACCAGACTTTTCCGAATCTTTTAATGTTTTGTTTGGCTACTACTATGCCAAAACCGTATATTTGTATCTCTTTAACCATTGTTTTAAGTGTGCTTTCACTAGGCATTTTATTTCGATATATTGCTAAATTCATATTTTACTAGCACTCGTTATTCTTATATAAATCAACAGACTTACATGTAGTAGTTAGTCCATTTAGGAGGTGGCATCATGAAGTAATACACGTTCCAACAAGTTTATTAAACAAACAAATGGTCTGGCAGGTAAGAGGGGGTAGGCAAGTTGGCTGAAAATAGAACGGACTTGAAGTTGCCAGGCAAGCTGTATTGTACTTGCCTTGCATGTTTTTTTGAAGCAAGTAAGTGTTTACATAATACAAGTAACTTGCACCATATACTTGCCTACTTGCCTGGCCTGTCTATTGTTTTTTGTTACTGTACGATAAAATTTAAGCCAAGAGACCATGAGAGAAACGAAAGGAGTAAAAACTTTTGACGTAATCACTACCCACGCAGAAAAAGGATTATTTATTAAAAATTTAATTTTAGGCGTATCATAAACAATTTTAATCGGCTTAAAAACGTTTTTGATTAAAATATTTAATAAGTAAAATTGGAATCCTTTGGACGAATTAAAATGGATGTTTGTCCTAATTAAACCGTCTATTTATTGTTTCGTTTTCCATTCTTTGGAATTTCAAGTGAAAAGGATTAAACTTTGCCTTTGGGATCATGTAATTTAGCACAAAGTAAAGAATCATACCAGATGATATTAAAATAATAATATATGTGTATTTAGGGTTTAATTTATTGCTATAAGCTTTTTTTGGTATATATGTTGTTCTAAAATTATAACAATTTTTAAAGATAGAAGAGTGTCAAACTCAACTTAGACTAATTAAATTTTGGATAAATCCTATTAAAGAATTTGATATTAACAAAATTGCATAATATATTACCAGACATTATTTACGCATTTTACTGTTTATCTTATATATCTGTATACAAGTATACAGGGCCAGATTTCACCCTAGCGCAGCCCCTGGGGACTGACTAAAATGCCGCTCTATCACCGAAATTTTACATAAAATTATTGTTTTAATATACACTTTTTGAACTAAAACTTTTTTATCAACGTATGGGAAAACCTTAAAAACGATGTTAAAAAAATCGTCACACTTTCCTTTTACGCTCGACCGTCACGGTTGCCGTAGGCAAGTCAGGGTGAGCCAAGGAGTTCCGTTGTACAGTCCCACTAGAGTTTTAAGGTGTACCCTTGATTGCTCCAGTAGTTTGACAGTACATTGTTAATTCGGTGGGCTTATAAAGGCCTTCGAGTGTCTGAGACCCGGAAGTCCATGCCAGTACCGAAGATTTTCTCTTTGTGTCCAAGCTGATATGACTGCTTGCCACTCCATAAGATATACCGATGACCGGTTCCGGCGCTGTGGGTTTTGTTTCCGCACCCCCGATCGGTCTATTCCGGCTGTGAGCAACAATAGACCGATCGGTCGCGGTGAAAAGTTTTTATACCCACTTACTTTAAACCTAATCTAACCTAACCTTAAAAACACGTCCATCGCTCCCAAACGTGTTAAAATTGGTTGTTTCATTCGAGATGTATCGTTGTCGGACTTTCTTATACATGCAGGAAATTCCTCGTGAAAATTAAAAGCATTGGACGCCCCTCCAAGACTCACCTTGGATCATAATATCAATATTTTGTTTTTTTTAATATTAAGACCACTTTACACCTTTGAAACATACTGCGCGAAATTTGGGAGGCTTTTTGTATTATTAGAAAAATTCCCGCGAAAATTGAAAGCATCGGACGCTCCCTTTAGACTGACCAAAAATTATAAAGTGATAAAACTGCAACGTGTATAATAATTCTAAACCAATTCTTAATTAAAAAAAAAAAATATTTTATAATTATAATTTTAAAATGATTTTAACACAAATGCACTTTTTAAAGCAACTTTGCCGTCTCAGAAAATTTGCCGCAAATATATTCAAACATATGTTACCCATTCATTAATATAAGAATTTATTATTTTCTAATTCATTCTACTTTAAAACTTGAATTTAAAAGCCCAAAATCTGGAACTATTTTCAATCTAATAACATCGGAAACGCCTTCCGAAAAAATTATTATTATTTTTTATATTTCAATAAGTTCCTTAAAAATTTGGGATTTCATTTTCAAAATAAAAACACAGATTTACATAGGAAAAGTTTTTATTTTTAAAGTAAATGCAATTTTCTTATCAAGTAATTATTTTTTTTTTAATTATAACAATTTAATAATCCTGGATCTAACTAACAATAAGCAAAAACTGTTTTATTTAAAATTATATAATACGCAAAGAAATAATTTCGTAATGACAATAATGAAAAATTATAACGAATGAATAAAATATGTCGCAAAAATAAGGATCCGATGCCGAGATTTTTCTTTGAAATCAAGTACTTAAGCTTAAATCTGTATTTTAAACGAATTTAACTTATAACTTTTTCTATATTTTTATATTAAAACCCCACTATTTGACATTTTATATAAAATTTTTTAAATCTGCCCCAATAACATGGATTCTAGAGAAGTAAAGGATCACACCCTCTTATGGCTGTTTGCTCAAAAAGTGGCCCTCACTAGGAGGTGCTGGTGCGGCTTAGGGAACCAATGAAAACCAATGACCTTGACCGCAATATATAAAGTACAGATTAAAAATGGCCTTTTGGAACACAAGGCCATCTGCAACTGGATAGCCATTTATATACATATATATATATATATATATATATATATATATATATATATATATATATATATATATATTATATATATATATATATATATATATATATATATATATATATATATATATATATATATATATATATATATATATATATATATATATATATATATATATATATATATATATATATATATATATATATATATATATATATATATATATATATATATATATATATATATATATATATATATATATATATATATATATATATATATATATATATAAACTGCTCAACAAAAAGATCGAACCATTTAGTTTTTAGACCTATTTTCAAACTGCTGTAACTTTTTTAAAAATTAACTTTTTTGTATATCTAAAACGAAGAATAAAACCGCGTTTCTTCTACTTTAAGCTGTATTGCATTTAGTTTTAGTGAGATGAATATTATCATGATGTACAGGGTGATCAATAGAGTGCTGCAAAAAAATAAAAATTGAGTGTGTCCCATTTTAGTGGTAATTTTTTTTGGTCCCTTATAATATGGGTTGTTACAAGGTCATACCAATATCTCTAGACGTTTATGCCAGTTTTTAAATTAAGGACCTCTGGCTTGCGATACACTTATAAACGTCAAATTTTGTAATCAATTTTTTAAAAGCTATAACTGGAAAATGGATTGACGGATTTCAACGAGTTGTGGTTAGCTCATTTCATGTAGATTTTTTATGTGTTAAGCACTTTTCGAAAGGTTATAATTTTATTAGTATACGGGGCCAACAAATAGCAAAAACGTAGCTGATTTAGAAATTTTAATTATAGGGTAAATTATTAAACGCCAAAAGGACCATATTTTGTGTTTTGTTTTAAAAATGGCAGTTAAAGTTTGTGTCAATATCCGAAACGATTTCTACCATTAATCGATTTATGCTGTTTAAGTGCCTGTAAACTTATTCAGCAAAAATGCGTCGTAATTATGGCATTGACTACCATAGGCTCGTGCTCTAGCTAGTGTCTTGTGGTGCCCGCAAATTCCAATGTTCGGTAGTACGGCCTTGTTGGGTAATCTGCTTAAGATTAAAATTATTAGGTATTTAATACATTTCGGAGTCTAAAACACCGCACTATATTTCGTAGTTCATTTTCGCTTAGTTTTGCCATTTTTAAAGTAAAATTACCTCTACAAAGACAAAAAGTTTTGTTTAATTTACAAACTGTTTTATGACAATGACATTATTCCATCGTTGCTATAGAAACGTATCGCTGCTATAGACAAATTCAATGTATCAAGTAAACATTCCTTTGTTTTTTGTAGAGGTAATTTGACTCTTTGAAAATGATAAAACTAAGCTAAAATCAACTAAAAAATATAGTGAGGTAAGTTTTTGGACACCGAAATGTGCTAAAAAGAGTTTCAAGCCTAACAATTTTAATCTAAAACATGTTGCGCAAACAAGGCCGTTCTGTACCTAATGTTGTGGTAATTATGGATACCATAATAAATTTGAAAGCACTTTGTTGATTACTCCGTATATCATGATGTACAACACCAAATACCCTAATTTATGTTTAAAAATGTTTAAAACTTTAATGCGTCGTTGGCATTCCTACCATTCAGACCTAATGCCATAATAACGACGCTTTTTTGCTGAATAAGTTTACAGGCACTTAAACAGCATAAATCGATTAATGGTAGAAATCGTTTCGAGATATTGACACAAACTTTAACTTGGCCATTTTTAAAACAAAAACACACACATATGGTCCGTTTGGCGTTCAATAATTTACCCTATATTTAGGATTTCTAAATCAGCTACGTTTTTGGTATTTGTTGGCCCCGTATACTAATAAAATCATAACCTATCGAAAAGTGCTTAGAACATAAAAAATCTACATGAAATGAGCTTTCCGAATATGAAACACTCGTTGAAATCCGTCAATCCATTTTCCAGTTATAGCTTTTTAAAGAATTGTTTACCAAAATTTGACGTTTAGTAGTGTATAGCAAGCCGGAGGTCCTTAATTCAAAAACTGGCATGAACGTCTAGAGATATTGATATGACCTTGGTTACAACCCATATTATAACGACAAAAAAAAATTACCACTAAAATGGGACACACTCGAATTTTTTGTTTTTTTGCAGTATCTAGTGATCACCCTGTCATCAGATAATATTCATCATACTAAAACTAAATGTAATAGTTTAAAGTAGAAAAACCGGTTTTAAACTTGTTTTAGATATTCAAAAAGTTAATTTCTAAAAAAGTTACAGCAGTTTGAAAATGGGTCTAAAATTAAATTGATCTTTTTTTACAGTTTATATATATATATATATATATATATATATATAAAATATATATATATATATATATATATATATATATATATATATATATTTATTTATTTATTTATTTATTTATTTATTTATATACAGGGTAATTGGTAAGTCGAGGCAAAAAATGAAGGCCCAAATTAATTTTTAAATTCTGAATCGAAAACCAAGGATACTTTTTTTGCAAATTTTCCTTCGTTTCCAAAATATTTCACTATAAAGTTTCGCAAAAAAATTTTTAATCACATTGTGGGTGTCGCTAATCTTAGTTGGCGCTTTCAAACTAGTACGTCATAAGAAATCAAGTTTGCCGTTGTCAAAAGTTAGGCACTTTGGTGCACATGCTTAATAATTATTATGTTATATCCATACACATAAACAATATCACCGTATTCTTCGTTGGTGAACTTCATTTTCTTGTGATTATTTCAATAACAGATTGACAAGTGTCTAACTTTTGACAAAGGTCAAACTTGATTGATTTGATGTATGAAAGCTATATTGCTTTGAAACTTGATAATAATTTAAAATTTATTTTTTTCAGACTTTTTTAAGTTTTAAATTTTTATGAAGCATTTATTTTGCCTTATAAATATTTAGAAAGCCCAAATTTTACAAATTTAAAGCTGTTTATGTGAGAGCAAAATCCTGCTATCTTATATATATTTATTTATTCTTGTAAAGAAGCATATTTAATGAACCAGATAAAGTTATATTTTAAAGACAAACAGATGCAGGTGCATGCTTTTAGTAAAATAAATTGCGATCCACGAATTTTCGTAAATATGTAAATAAAGCATAAATAAATATATCTCTCAGACTTTTTATTGAAGTACACCGGGTGATTTGGATGTCTGTCAAAGCTAAATTAGCTTAAATTTATGAAAGAAATATATACAGACAAATACTAAGTCTGCAGTTTAAAGAGTAAAGCTTCGTATGGGATTTTTATTCATAAGTTTTTTCGTTATTTGACTTTGGCATTCATTTTTGCATCGATCAAGATGAAAATCAACCAAAAAAATAGTCACCAGATTCACATTATCTGTCAAATATTTTTTTTTCAAAAATATTTAAAAGTCGTTTTTTTCTAAGAATATTGAAAGAACTTATAAAAAAGAAGTTTTTAAACCAAATTTTTTTTAAAACCATTTGCTTCATAATAAAAAAGAATACTTTTAGACAAAAACCAACTTTTAAAAATAGGCATTTTATACTGGGTCAAAAATAAATATGTTTTGCATCACATGATTAAGTTCTAACAACCCATTTTGGATTTTGTAGATAAAATACATTTATAAATAATAAAAAAATGTGTTTGCAATAAAGCATTGTCAAAACTAAGAAGTTTGATATAGATTGCGTAAAGTCTTATTTTGCAACGGTGGTGCAATTTAGAAAAAATGGACAAAAATCAAAATTACTTTTTCTGCAATTTTGCATAAGGGCTAAAAGTTGCATCTAGAAAAACTAATTTATAATGTTTTCGATATTTTCAGAAAGATTTTAGAAATAAAATTTGACAGTTTTTTAAGTTTTTTTTTTATATTGACCCAAGATTAAATTAATTTCAAAATCAAATTTTAAATATAAATATTAAAAAAAAAAACAAAAGGAGCAGACTCTACTGGTCACACTGTATAAACATTATATGTAAACATACATTTCTAGTCCTACCGAGTTGTCGACAACTTTATCGCTCTCTACTTAGAAAACTTCAAGTTTTTATTATCTAGTGTATCCGCTTAAAAACAGCATAATATCATTAAAAAAAGCTTTTTACCAGATTTTGTAATCCTTTTTTAACCTCTATATTTTTTAAGATATATTTTTCTTTTAATAATTTAAAAAGCCCAGATCTATCGGATTTAAAACTGTTTATGCAGAAGCAAAATCCTGCCATTTATATTTATTTATATATTCCTGCACAGAAGAATAGTAAATGATCCAGATAAAGATTTATATAAAAGTCAAATAGATACCGGTTTTGGAAAAATAACCGAGATTGTAAGTAAGTAAAAGAAGCATAAACAAATATTTTTATCCATGACTAAACTATAATTTGTTTAATATAAATGCCTTTACTAAATAAAAATAATATCCATTATTGACTAGTGTTGCAAGTCAAACATATCTGATTTGCAATATTATTTAATATGTGTGTACCAAAGAGTATGGAAATGGGGAAAATGGCATAAGTTAGGTTATGTTTGAACTAATGACATACGCAGTCAGGATGGTATACATAATATTGAAGAATTACACATTATTCTTAATTCTTTCTAACAAATTATCTTTCTTCTTACTTTCTACTTACTTTAATTCTAAGTAAAATGAGTTCTGCTCGTGATAATTGGCCCTATCATATAGCTCATAGCCTTTGAAACTTAATCCCTAACTATGATTCTGATTATTAATTACAATGTTTCATTTTTGCCTTTAGAAAAATTGCTAACAAACATTTAGGATTTAGACTTTGTTTTTTATCAAATTTGTTAAATTATCATTTTTCTCCTAGACTTCTAACTTCAAAAGTTCCAGGCTGTCTGCCTTCTCAAGTAAAGTTTCTAAGTTCCTGAACTTTACTCCCAAATTTCTTCAAGTACTTTAAGCCCAACTTATTATCCTACTAAGTCGGAACTCTTTATTTCTTGGAAAATTGCCTACAATCTCAAACTAAACCCTTTAATTGTACCCGATTTGGACACGTAAACCTGTAGTAGTAGGTAGGTTTAAAGTGAGTGGGTATAACATACTTCCACGAGGACCGATAGGTCTGTTGTGGCTCACACACTTTTATATTTCTCCCACCAGGTCCAGACTTTTAATAAATCTGATGATCCCGTTGGGAGAGAGATCTTTTACCTCCCCCGGCAACAAGGTGTCATTGCCAAAGATTGCGACTCTTAGTCGTGCCATTGCTGGACACGAACACAGTTTGTGTTCTGCCGATTCATCCCCCTCCATGCACATGCGGCAATCGGCGTCCTCCTAGGCCGATCTTGTGCATGTGGTATTTTAATCTGCAGGGTCCCGTGTACGGTCCTACTAGAGTTTTAAGGTGTACCCTTGATTACTCCAGTAGTTTGACAGTAGATTGTTGGTTCGGTGGGCTTATGAAGGCCTTCGAGTGTCTGAGACCCGGAAGTTCATGCCAGTACCGAAGATTTTCTTTTTATGTCTAAGCTGATATGAACTGCTTGGCCATTCCATAAGATATACAGATGACCGGTTCCGGCCCTGTAAATTTTGTTTCCGCCCCCCTTTTGGCAAGGAGGTCTGCTGATTCATTACCCCCTAGCCCGGTGTGTCCAGGTATCCACAGTAGTGTAACCTTATTGTTTTGACCCAGTTTGGTCAGCGCATCCTTGCAATTCCAAAAGGTTTTCGTAAACCTGTACTCATTAATCTACCTTGAATCCTAAAACCGTAACCTTAAGTCTCCAAAGTTTTTGACTTACTACTCTGATTTATGCTTTTATTGTCTATTAGAAAATTTACTTAAACTGTTCTAATTTCTTTTACTAATGTCCTATCGTAAACATGCGATCTGTGATGGGTTAAGCGACCATCTGGCCCGTCAAATTTTCATTTCATTTTTGTGCCGAGTACTTTTTTTAAGAACTTCATAAGGTTCTTGACACGTAAATTATTGATGAGTTCCTGTATTGCTACATTTCTCAGCGAGACAGTACTGGGTGGCAAATATTCATACACACTTACCAACAGTTACACAAAAAGATGCGTTAATCAAATATGGCTTTTTAAAAATCCAAAATGTCACGGTGCTAATAAATAAAAAATATAAAACAATATTACCTATAAAAATGTATTTTTTATACTCACCCTTAGGATTATGTAACATGTTCAATTATCGCTATTAAAAAATATAAAGCAAAATTACTTTTTTCGAAAAGCAAGTATATTGGATCTGAAATAAACACCATACTTGATTTTAACAGTCTTACCGTAAATACAATAAATCTAATGAAACATAAAGTAATTTATATTTATCTTGTATTTTTGTAAAGGTGTGTATTGTGGCGGATTAAAAAAATGCTTGTTCCACTAAGAGAGGTAGTCGGCTATATCTCAGAAACTACTAATAGTATAACTTTCGGGAAAAAATTTTTTAGATAAAAGCGATCAAGAGAAAAAATTATTTTCAAGCTGTGGAATGGCCGCTAGGGGCGTGGTAACGTCAAAACATAAAAATATACTTTCTCAAAAAAATATCAAATAAAGTGTATCAATAAATGGTACTGTTTTATCTTTAATGTTTTAACAAAGAAGCTTAAGGTGTAATTT
The DNA here is from genome assembly GCA_019359885.1 of Listronotus oregonensis. Classification (NCBI taxonomy): domain Eukaryota; kingdom Metazoa; phylum Arthropoda; class Insecta; order Coleoptera; family Curculionidae; genus Listronotus; species Listronotus oregonensis. Next base: position 22,506 of record JAHBCN010002133.1, read on the forward strand.
TTGTCAGTTCTAAATTAAAGTGGTGGGGGAAGGTTAAAGTTTAATTTAAAAGTGATAATAACCGGATTGTTTTAACCGAATTTAGTGAACTTAGTCTCCTTTAGAAGAGCATTTTAAGCATTATTTAAAGTGTATAAACTATTGCTACACTTTTCATCTCACAAACCCGCTAGAGGGCGTCAAGGTAAAAACTAACCTATGTTACGAATTTTTTTGAAATTTAAATACAATGATATATACCTATTTAATATTTAGATAGAGAAAAAAATCCTAACAAAATGGGAAAGCGCAATTTAATATCTCTTTTCAAACCGAATATATTCGCAAAAATATAAATACTAAATAGGACGTAACGCATTTAAGGACACGATGTTTTCTATAGACCGATTTTTAGGTAAAAAATTAAATTTATACATTTTTACAAAATCTAATACATACTACGTAATTTTTACTAATTTAAACCATTTAACGATTATACAACATTTAGATAATTAAACCTATAACTGTAATAATCCATCTAGCGTTGTCCTTATCAAGTTAGCTTTGAAAATAAAAGGATGCTAAAAATGTAAAATCCAACAATTTTTATTTCAAAACATAATTTTTAGTGTTGTGCTATTGTGTTTCAAAAAGATGCCTTTATTGCTTGAAGAAGCAGTTGATTTTTTGCTATTTATTTTGAGTTCTGCAAAATGCGACAATAGCTGCAAGGCTGTATGTATTGAGATATCCTTAGAGGCGGTACGGCAGCGGCAGCAGAATGTTCACTTGTTTAGCAAATCGCTTTCGTACCACGGGAAGTGTTCTTGCCCCTTACACCGCAGACGCCGTAGAACTGTGGAAAATGTCATCAACGTTTTTGCTTATGTAGAGTTTAATCCTCAAGCAACAAAGGCATTTTTAAAGAACACAATAGCACAACACTAAAAATAATATTTTTTAAAGAACACAATAGCACAACACTAAAAATAATATTTTGAAATAAAAATTGTTGGATTCTTGACATTTCAGCATCCTTTTGTTTTCAAAGCTAACTTGATAAGGACCACGCTCAATGGATTATTACAGTTTTAGGTTGGTAATTATCTAATGTTGTCTAATATCGTTAAATGGGTTAAAATTAGTAAAAACCATGCAGTATGTCATTAGATTTGTAAAAATTTATAAATTTAATTTTTACCTAAAGAAATCCCTAGGAAAGAAAACATTGTGTCGTTAAATGCGTTACGTCCCTATGTCGTATTTATATTTTTGCTAATATATTCGGTTTGAAAGAGATATTAAATTGCGGTTTTCCCGTTTTGTTGGGATTTTTTATCTTAATCTAAATATGTAAAAGGGTATATATCATTGTATTTAAAATTTTCAAAAAATTTTGTAAAATAAGTTAGTTTTTACCTTGACGCCCTCTAGCGGCGTTTGTGAAATGAGTGTAGCAATAGTTTATACACCTGAAAATAATGCTTAAAATGCACTTCTAAACGAGATCAAGTTTACTAAATTCGGTTAAAGCAAACCGGATTCATTTTTCTAAATAAAACTTTAACCTTCCCCCACGACTAATTTAGAACTGACAAAAATTACACCTGAAGCTTCTTTGTTTAGAAAACATTAAAGAATAAAATAGTACCACTTATTGATACACATTATTTGATATTTTTTTGAGAAATGTATATTTTTATGTTTTGTTGTTACCCTTACGCCCCCTAGCGACCATCCCACAGACTTGAAAATAATTTCCAGCAATTTCTCTTGATCACTTTTATCTAAAAAAAATTTTCCTTATAGTTATACCATTAGTAGTTTCTGAGATATAGCCGACTACCTCTCTTAGTGGAACACCCGGTACATTTGGAACATTCTCTATTATACAGGGTGTTTTTTAATTGAATGACAATATTTAAGAGGACGATTTTTGGGTCCATTTAAAAAAAAACTTCATATAAACGTAAATCCTAAACGTCTTAACTTCTGAAATACAGGGTAGTAATTTTTCTAAAAATAATTCATTTATTTTTATTAGCGGTAAAACCACTTATGTACACACTTATGTACACACATGTAATATGTATAAAAAACCATTTTTTAGTCTACCACATTTTTTTTTATTTTCACCAGTGGCGTTCGTACAGAATTTGACCTACCGATTTTGGCAGACATTAATGGTACGCCACTGACTTTTTTTAAAATAAAAATTATTGAAATCCCCAATCAGTTCTAAGCAAAGTTGGTTTCTTGACTTTTTTAAATCCGAACGCCCGGTTTTCGCTTAAAAAACCGTTTCTCTGCATGATCATAACAATATAGGTAAATAATATCACTACGCTGAGAAATATCTAGATTAAATTTTTTTAGGTAAAATCGTACGTCACACTAAAAAAAATTAAGAGATAAAATCTCCTAATAATGTTCTAAGTCATTTTCTCCCAGAAAAATTAAATCTAGATATTTCTCTGCCTGGTAATGTGGTTTATCGATTTTGTTATGATCATGCAAAGAAACGGTTTTTATTTTATTAAGCGAAAAACGTGCATCGAATTAAAAAAATTAAATGATCAACTCTGCTTAAAAATGATTGCGGATTTTAATAATATTTTTTATTTTAAGAGAAATCAGTGGCGTGCCATCAATGTCTGGCAAAATAGGCAGGTCAAATTCCGTACGAACGCCACTAGTGGAAATAAAAAAAATGTGGTACACTTTAAAGTGCCTTTTAAGACATAGCACATGTATGCCAACTTTTATTAAAATATCTTAACTGGTATTACAAATATTCATAATATATGATTAATTCTTAAAAATTTTACAACTCTGTATCACAAAAGTTAAGACGTTAAGGACATACGTCCATATAAAGTTTTTTTCTTAAAATAGACCTGAAAATTGCCCCCTTAAATATTTACAATACATTAGAAAGCACCCTGTTTACAACATAATAATATACTTCACATTACTTATGCAAAATAAAAGAAAACTTCTTTTTCCATTTTTAAAACTTTTCGCGGAAGATAATTATTTTACCAGTACACCACACATACTTAAATAAAAGCACGTATATACGTTAAAACAAAGTAAACACGAGCATAGCAGAATAATAATTACTGTTCTGACCAAGTAACACTAGAGAAACATGTCAGAGGTCCTCGAGAAACACTTTACAAGACTAAAGAGGCCAGGACACTGTTATTTAAGGAGAGAATATTTGCCTAGGTAATTAGTTGCCAAAAAACTGCGAGTATTATTTTAGTTAAATAAAAAAAAATTTGAATTTAAGTTAATAATAAGTTATTAGTATTAATAAAAATGGAGGAATAAATTATCCACATACATATAATTGTAAAATAATTAGTTTATACAAAACCTTAAAAAGATATTATAAATTAAACAGCGCACTACCAACCAACCAATTTATTTCCATCTATTTTTAATTTCCCAAAAAAATCCTTATAAAATTTAAATTTTTTGGACTTTTAATAATTTGCTTAAACAAAATAAACCTAATATTTTTAATTTTCTTTTTAATTTGTTACCACAAAGGATAATTTTTTTGAAAATTTTTATCTTTTTATTTTAATATTTTTTATCTTGTGGTTACTAAATATGGGAGAGAAGTTATCGTTAAAACTATTATTTTTAACGCCCTAATGGCAAATTGAAATAATTTTTATACTTTTTTGCAAAAAACGCCCATTTCATAAACTGGTATTTATTTATCCATATAAAAGATTTTATTTACTTATATATTTATAAGTATTAAGAAACCCAATATAGTAGTTGTATGAATATACATTTTTGTTTTTGTTTAACTTTTTTAATAAAATTTTTTTAGGAATTTTTTTGCAGACTAAAATAACTAAACCAATTGACAAATATTGAAATAAAAAGGAAATGTAAAGTCAATTGATATAAGCAATTATTTTTTTTTTGAAGGAATAATATAATCATACAAAATTGTATTCTAAATAATTTTGCTAAAATTTTTAACTTTTAACTCATTTATATATTAAGATGTACATTTTTTAAAAAATACTTACTCGTTTGTTTATGTATCATTGAATTAAGGTAGAGAGCGGATCAAAGTAGATAAATAAATAGTCTGGTAAAACATAATTATATTAATTATTTTTAATGTTGTAAATTTTAAACCAGCTCTAAAGACTTTATGTTTACATTTTTGTTATTCTCGGTATTATATCAAAAATTAAATTAACATAAAAAACAAAATATTTACAGAAATGAAAAAATTGATAAAGGCAACTTGCCATTTCAAATGGATGGAAATATTGCGGAATACCCCTCGGGAGTTTTACGCACTAATTGCACTTACTTTAATGTAGCAATTAACACACACGACATAAAGTCAGTGGTCGCATATATTTAGTATTGAAAAGGTGATGTTTACCGAATTCTGGACATGTCTAAATTAAAACGAATTTGTTTTGAACATTTAACATATTTTCTCAGTTTATGCAACATATTTAAGCAAGTTTGCAACTAAAAAAAGTATGAGGAATCTAGATGCACGGTAAAGCGCCAGGCCAAGCTTCAGCCTAGCTTACTCAGTGTGTATATTTAGTATATTACACAAAATACTTCAGCGTGTCTTTCCTCCTATCATAATTTCTTTATTATTCTACATAAAGGTTTAAGATTTTGTATGTAAACTTATATGAGTATTTTAATTACCTGTAAAAAAATGAGTAAGATATGTGTTGCCGAAACACATCTTACAACCTGAATGCTATTTTTTCATAGCCAAAGGTACGCTAGAATGTCTTTTAATTTTTTTTTATAAAATAATAAAAATCTAAATTTAAACAGTAAATTTCTCTTATAATTATAACAATACCGCCTTAATAAATTTACATCATTCTTAAAAATTCCCGTTACCAGTCTAAAAATATCTAAACAAACAAACAGAGTTGCTTTCGAACGCCCAATTAGCTGACGGTATGACTACACGAACCCGAATGAGGTAGCGCATCACTATACCAATCAGAAATTAAGATTTTTGGCGTTCTCCGGCATCAGAAGAATAAAAGCGTCAAAGTCTCAGCCGTCAGCTTCTAACAGCGCTAAGAAAATCCAATGAGAAGGGGTCGCATCGGAGGCCGTCCGGCGGTAGAGCAAGGAAAAGGCAGTACAGCTATGTGTGCCGTTGAGAAAACCCGTAGCTGGAAAGTTCTTTCTTTTCTTACGTTAGGAACGTAAAAAAAATCTTTAACATTTAGTTTGAACTTGATTATCGTCACGAATTGGTTAGATAACCAACTAGCGATATTTTTTAAACTGATTAAAAACAAAATTTACAAAAATAGTGTTCCTCAACGCGTTTCTTCCAATATTTTTCTAATTTTGAATATGATATGATTTTTCTTTTATGGTTTCTAATATAGACATTTAAAGTGACACTTTTCAAGTCTTATTGACGTTTTCAAATATCTTACTTTTCATTAATCGTCGAAATGTCCTATTTAAATATTTGATGGAAATTTCAGTTTTCCATGATAGTGCAATACTACTTTCTCCGTGTTAGCAAAAGAAAAATGGCTATCACATCTTTTTTTGTAACCTATTTAAATTATAAGGTTTAGTGCAAGGTGTACATTTCTCAGTTAGTAGGGCTACTTTAAATTATTATCTGTGTCAAATTTAAATTGACGTTTACTACATAAAGTTAGAAGGTAAAGTAAGGTGGGTGGTAAAAGTGATTGTAAATAACTGTACCGTGGCCAAAACACATAGTATGTAAGGCCAAATAGCCCAGATTAAAAAAAAAATAACTGTACCAGGGCAGGCATTGGCTGGAGTAGTGATTCAAAGAAAGGTGATTTAGTGAATGGTATTGTAAGAGATTAGCTGCAAAAAAGGTAATAGCTAAACTTCTTAATAAGATAATTGGTCAATATTATATACCAAGTGTCACAGAAGTGGCAAGTTATACCGGGTGTCCCAAAAACTGTAAATAATTTATAAATTTGACTTTAAACTTTCTAATTTTTATAGTAATAAAAACCGATCTTTAATGGCGTCGTAACGTCGATAGAGTTCGCCTCATAGACTCCGGAGGGCGTTTCGGTTCTCCAGTGAAATTTAAATAAATTCCTTTGCTAAATTTCCTTTATTGATTTTTTTAAAGTAAATTTTGAAATTTTTTGCTCGCATTTTTTATAAAATTAAGTCTTTGATAATTTTGTAAACATCTAGTATTGTCAGTAGCTAATAAGTTATATTTAAAAATTCAAAATTCTCGACAAATTAATTAAGACCATCAGTGCCCATTAAAAAATAGTTATTTTGAACCTTCCTTTCCGTTTTTATATATTTTTAAAGTAAACAAATTTAAAAAAGTAGTCAAGGAAAATTTTTCTTGACTTTTTAGAAACTGTATAGTAATAAACATTAAATTAAGTTGCTGATACGCGACACTGGCGTATCACACGATATTTTGTGGTGTAGTAATGCATATATTTGATTGTAAATAAAAACGTGTGTATAGTTATTCTATTAATTTGCAGCTATTGGTTTTCAGTTTATATTAGTCGATAGTTGAGTTTGTCGGCAGTTACTTATGGTGCGGAGGCGTTATCCACTAGTATGTCAAGAGGTTTCTGAGATGTTCGATTTTAAAAATCTCCCATTTTGCTACTGACTGATTGATTGACTCGACGGAATTATGGGGCACTTTCCGAGGGAGTAGGAACTTAAAATTTGGTATGTAAATAGATTTAAGGACACAAGTAAAGAAATCTGTATATTTTTACTTAAAATGTCCTGAAACTGAAGCGGTAATACATTAACGGAGTATTTCAGATATTTGCAATCTGATAGAGTTTCTAAGGTTGCAGGCAGGCAAAATTTTTTTCACCTAATAAATATAATTGCTACATTTACCTATCAGACCCCAAACCGGGCAAGATCTAACATTAAAATGAGAAACTTTCATAGTTTATATTCTGTCTAAAAGTTATGTTCTACCTACATAGCAAGGTATATTGGGAAAAAAGATATAAGATTCACCCTCAATTTTTTTTCCTTTTATTAAACTTAAAAAAAAGAGATTTTACCAAAAATACTTATGTAAAATCAGGACCAAATTTCTATCCACAAATCTCGGCCTTGAGTTTTAAAATAAGAGCAAATTCTGTATACAATTTTGTTCCAGTATTTTTTGACTTAGCAAGTTTTTAACAGATCTTTCCGTAGTATTAATGAAAAAAACCTTTGAATTATTGAACTATTTATTAAAAAATAACATGCAATAATAATATTGTAAGTTGGGATTTTTTTTGTCTCAAAAGTATTGATGCTGGTTACTAATAATTATTGTAAACTAATTTTTTATTTTTAATTTGTAATTTTATTAAAAAGCGTAAATAATAAATATATTTAACATAATAAAAATAACAATAATAATTAATTACGTTACGGATTTCTTACAAAAAAAGAAACTGTTTCTAAAAACATTTACGTAAATGAAATTGCTAACTTTCAAAACAAGAAAGAACAGATGCAGTCCAAACCTTCTGTTGGAAGCAGGTGTGCCTAAAAATAAGCTGTAAATTACAAGGAGGTAAAACTGAAAATAATTGAATCACTGCCTTCCCAAATATCTTAATACAATTACACAATTTTGGGCAACGTTAAGCTTTATGAAATTAACAAAATATACTTAAAGATACACATTAAATAATAAGCATCTTAATAATTTTTAGTTTTATTATTTATTTTCATTTAGGTTTTTATGTCTTAGTAAATTTAATCAAATTACTTATTTTTTTTAATATTTTATTTTTTAAATTTCTAAACACCTAGTGTAGAATATAAATTCAGTTAAATTTTACAAATATGCGTTAACATAAAGAAAAGGTATTTAAGTGTGTTTTGATTGTAATTGTTTAAAAAAGTATTATATTAAAATAAATAAAATATCTATTATAATAAATATCTTAAAAATATATATTTAAATAGGACGGCATGACTTGGAATTCAGGGCTTACTTTTGTTACTTTATGGTTTTTTTATTAAACATTTTGATATATTTTTTAAAATAAGAGTACTTTACTCCTAAGCAAAATTATTTTTTTGCCATACCCTGTATGTCCTTTGACTTTAAGTAAAACTAACTGTTGCAAATATAGTTTGGGACCCTAAACCAACGTTAATGATAAATAAAATAATCTGGCAAATTAAAAATAGTTTCCCATTTGTTTTAAACCTAATGTACCACATTGTATATTGTTGCTTTCGGAAAAATTAGAATTTAAAGATTTTGATTAAAAAAATTGGGTGTTCCATTAATTAGTGATTTGTGCCACCAGTTAGGAAAAGCACTATTTTTCTTAACGAGCAGATTTAAATAATGTGAGTTATGAAAAATAGTTTCAATAGCACTAAAATCTTGGACTTCGATTATCTTTATTTGTTATTTGTAACACAACGTTTTGGTTAGTGACGCATTTCCAACCGTTTTCAAGTGACAAAAACTATTCAAAGCTACGACTTATATACTATCACTTGTTCACCGAAGCTTGACCGACTTTTTACGGTTCAGAAACGGCTATATATGCTATATGTGGAATATCGACACTAGGTTCGCTAACTGCATTTTGGTTGTTTACAATTATTACAGCTTCTCAAAATTTTCTTAATGGGTTTCTTTATGAATGGTTTTTGCTTCCGACCAGTATATGCGGTGTTGTTTTGACCAAGCCTGTCCGGCCATCCCTGACTTGGACGTTTCACCTCGTTCCGTTTTTGTGTTCTTTAACTTTAACTTCAAGTGGTCTTTTCGATTTCCCGATGTATACCTCACCACTTTCACAGGGTATTTGGTAGATAAAGTCATTATTTGAAACATTGTTGTCTGGTCTCGTCTTAGTAAGAATGCTTCGTAGAGTAGTTTGTGATTTAAACGCCGTTTTAATATTATATTTATTCGCAAATCTGCAAATCTTTTCCGAAGTTCCTTTAATATATGGAATTTTTATAAATATTTGGTCATGTGGAGTCTCGTTTAAGTTTTAGTTTTTTCTCTTATTTTGATATTTTTCAATTGTTTCCATTACCAGTCTCTTACTGTATCCGTTCTGCTTAAGATCCCTAGTTATGTTACTTATTTCCTCTTGCAGGGATTCCTTACTGTTATATAAGGTCACTGCATGGTTATATAGAATACGTATGACCCTTTGTTTCGTTTCCTTAGAGTGATTAGAATTCTGGTGCAAAGATTGTCCATTGTGGGTAGGTTTTTTGTAATACCGAGGTTTGTATATGTCAATTAATTCGTTTAACTAGAACGTCGAGAAGAGGTAGGGCCGAATTTAATACAAGATCGAAGGAACCTTCCAGTTTTTGTCATTCCCTGTCCATACAGTAAAAGTATCGTCAACATATCTTAGCCAAACTTTTGGTTTGATTGGTGCAATTTTATTTACGTGTTCATCAAACCATTCCATATAAATATTTGCCATCACCGGAAAGAGCTATGAACCCATAGGAAGTCTATCTTCCTGCGCGTAATATTCATCTTTTACCTGAAAGTAGGAATTACGGAGCCAAAGCTCCAACAAATCCATCACTCTATCCAGTGGCAAGGTGGTGCGTTCTACTAGTATTTTATCTTCTTTAAGCTTGGGCCGGATAACGTTAACGATTCTTTTACTGGTACGTTTGTATACAGACTTACCACATCAAAAATCACAAAATTATCGGTTGGTCCTATTTCTACATTTCTGAAAATGTCAACAAAATGACTAGAGTTCTTAACAAAAGATGAAGACTTACCGACCAGTGGTTTAATCAGGTCTAAAAGGTGTTTTGCCAGTACAGTCATGGGTGCATTTCTAGAACTGGTAATATGCCTTAAGGGTATATTGTCCTTGTGTATCTTTGGTAGTCCATAGAGATGTGGAGGTTTACTGTTATGTGGTGTTAAAGTATTTTTTTTTGTTTTATGGTTAAGAAAGTCTTTGAACTGTAATAAATAACAAATAAAGACAATGAAAGTCCAAGATTTTAGTGTTATTGAAACCATAACATTGTCTAACACTTTCAAGGAAACGATGAAAATAGTGTTTCCCAACGCGTTTTATAGAATAATTTTAGTATTTTGAATATGATATAATTCTTTTTAAATTTTTTATTGACATTTAAAGTGACACTTTTTAAAGCTCATTGACGTTGTCAAGTATCTTATTTTTCATCACCAGTTGCAAAAAATTTTACTTTTCGTGACGAGTTATGAAAACTAAGATATTTGACAACGTCAATGATTTTTAAAAAGTGTCACTTTAAATGTCAAAATTGGAAAAAATACTAAACTGGCTTTTTTTCTATTATACGATGTTAATTTGTAAAATTGATCAAAAATCCTGGCGGTTTAGGACAATAACAATAAATTCTATTTACTATTTTTTGATATAACTTATAATAAACCTTATAGGTGGGGTCTTAAACCACCAGACACCCTATACCTCATTAGTTTTTGTGGATTAAGTGTATATTTTGCTTAATTTGGTATAATTTTATATAATTTGCGCGAAGTATAATATCACAGAAACCTATTAAGGTATATTAGGATATAAAGCAGTTTGTTAAAGCGCTCAAGGGGCTGCAAATTTGTTGGTAGATATAATTTCAAGTGAAACATCTTAGCAATTACCTTACTATTTTAGATAAACGAAGTATCTATTTCACGAGGCAGCAATAAAACAGAAGAAAATAGATTTCCGAGACACAGTTGTACGGAAAATGTCTTTTATTCTTTATTATTCTGAATAAGTGAGCTTTATTGCATTCTATATCAAGTACAATGTTATATAAATTATATACAACGTACTTCTTAATACAATTTAATTTTTTTGTTGGTAGATAAAGAATAAAATATTTCACAGAATAAAATATCACATTTCTAATAAAACTATTAGTTTTTTTAAGAAAAATTGAGTTTATCATTTGAAAACTTATTGCAAAACAATTTGACATACTTGTCAATATTTGTTGTGTTGTGTTGTGTTGTTGTGTATTTAACCCTTTACTTGTGCAAGGTCGTCAAACAGAAAATTTTAATTAAACAATTTCTTCTTTTTTTTTTTAATGAGATAACACACGTACCTGTTATTTCACGGAAACTTTCTTTCATTGGTCAGCATTAAATTGGTACACTTTAACGGGTTTTGTTATGTTCTGGTTAGTTTTGCTTATAGAGAAATGAAGTTTTGTAATAGTGTGTCAGACGAAGAGGGAAGAAAAATCAAAGCGTGTAAGTCTTGGCGGCAGAAGTTATGGGAAAAGTTTTTTTAAATGATGGGAAGGAAGGAATTGACCGTGCTAGTGATGTAGATGATGTGTTAGAGAACAATAATATTGAAACAGAACATGATGGTTTCAGGATAGTAATAGAAGTGATATGATACACACAAGTGACACTAATAAATCATGTTTATACAAAAGAAATGGGTATATGTAGTGCACGTCAGAAGTTCATCCGTTCTCTATGCTAAAATTGCACCACAAAACACTGAACTTTGGCGTTTGCTAAAATTATGTATTTATGTTCTAAAATCCCTCGTTTAAAAATAATATGTGTTTTAACTTTTAAAGTTTGGGTAAAATATTAATGTATACATATTACCATTTTATATTTACTGATTTGTCTGTGTTGTTGTGATGTTTTAAAAAATTTAAGTAAATTTATTTATTTTTAAAGAATCTAGTTTAATTATGCCTATAATAATAATATTAAACAAAAACGTTAAGTTCTTTTGCAATTTTTATTTTTATTTTTTTCTCTAAAAACATTTTGTCTTCCGAAGTAGTTAAATAAAAGAGAATTAAAATTAGTTAAAAAACTACACCCCATATTAGACACGTTTTTTTAACGCTTTGCCAGATACCATAATAGATTTTTGATTTTCCTTTGGGATACCTATAGACTTCCTTTATTACTATTTGGTTTTGGAGCACAAAGAACCATATCGGCCATAATTAAGTCAAAACTTCTCTGGGGTCACAGAATTAGCCAATTTTTTTTCAGTCCATCTTTAATTTACTCTGCACTTAGGTCATTTTGTTACTTTACAAGCAGAATGTGCTGAATAATTATTCTTAAAAATATGTTTTTTGCAGCAAATTTTTAAAATTTGGAAGTTTATTGTTAAAATTTGTTTCCAGCACTTCTAGCTACGATATTTTATTGCAAGTATTATTGTAAAACATTAAACCTTTAATGTCATGCACAGATATCACGCCCCACATGTTCACATGTGTCTGTTTGGTTATTATTTTAAATTGAGGGTTTTTCTTAGACTAGGACCAACATGCTAGGATTCTATAGTTTTATTAATGAAAAAAAAATGTATAAGAAAACATTAAAAACCTATGGTATTTTAATTTTTTAAATTTTGTCCTATTTCTTTTAATTTTTAATTAAAGTTGGGTTTAAATGGATTATATTTAGGTTTCTTGGAATATGACTTTTTTCCATACGTAAATTATAATGTATTGTTTGGTAAATCATATAAGGTACTAGTAGTAATAGGTTAAAGATTACATTGTATACTCGGCACTCACGGATCCTATAGCACTTAAGGTATCTACGAGCATTTGTGAAATTTCGCTAAGATAAAAACTATAAGGCCAACACACAAATAGGTAGCCTACTGTAACTTAAACAAAACATATTATTGCATGTTTAACACTATTTCTTATTTTATTTTTCAAACTTTAAAGTTGCATAATTTAGCGAAGTATGACCAGTATTTTTTTAAAGTTGACATAATTAATTTTTTTGCTTAATAAATAGTAATGGTAGGAGATCCGATTTGGAGACGACCTACACCTATTTGCCAAACAAATAAAAACTTTTTTTATGTAATACAGTATGTTAACAAATGAATTGCAAATTGGTTGCTTAAAAAAGTATAGACAAGGCTATGATTAACAAAAAAATATATATCTTTATACTTCCTGTATAATGACAATATTAAATATTTTTTATTATACGTGATAGTACTAATATTCCATTATTTTTAAATAAAATTTCATAAATAAAATTTTTAATACCTTTATTAATTTTAAATTTCATAGATTTGGCTTTATTTTTGAAATTAAAGAAAAAAAATAGTATAAGTACTGTCATGTGGAATATAAAAATTAAAATTGACATTATACAAAGAGAATCCAAAATCTTTTAATATTTTTAAATTAATTCTAGCTTTGGCCATAATGTTTAAGGCAACACATTTTAAATACACTTCTTTACATCTCTTATTTATTAAAAAATAATTTTCTTTAAGTTGACAGATGGCTGAAGGTAGTTCTAATTTGGGTCTGTTGCTGTTGCCCAAATATTTTTAATTTGCTTAATACTTTAGGTCAAAACTTACAATCCAGCAGAACACAAGGAATAAAGGTTGCGAGTTTATAATTATGTAGAAATTTAAACTGGTTATTTGTACTTGCCGTTATTCCCGCTCAACGTTTCCATATGTCAAGAACGACGATTAGACGAACAAGTAAAACCTGGGCCTTAAATAACTATTACTTAAAGAGCCAAAACTACAATATGGCAAACACTTACCGATTTTATTATTTTTACAGGATGGCTAGGAAAGTTTTCCCCATTAATTTATTATATATTTTGCAAAGTAGTAAAAGAAACAACATCTTCGCATAGTGTATTTCCAGGTCACGAGTTTAAAAATTAGTAACAATGAAGCGGTTTATTAAGCGTCTTCGTGCCACAGTATCGCGCAATTCGCAATGTTCGGTCCGAAAAACTGTGGCTTTAAATTTAAGAAAATCATCTCTTCATAACATACTCTGAGGGATGATTTAAAATTCCTTCTGCACAAAATTTGATTGGTACATGCCTTGAAGGTTAAGTATTATCAAGTTTGAGCTGCTTCTGTGGATACATTATTAAATAATTTTGGAAATGTTAACAATATCTTATTTACTGATAAGGTTTCCTTTGATTTAGACACCAAAATTATGTCGGCAAGTCATTTCCGATTCTGCCTTGAGGAGGTGTTGCGGTGCGATAAAAGACATTTTGGTAATGTCATTTTCCACAAATAAATATTCCTTTTTTTAAGCTTTAAAATAAAATTTAGTTTAAAGAACAAGTTTTTTATTAGTCGAGTTACACCGTTTTAAGAAAAAGAAAACATTTCTGGACACTCAGTATTTTACGTATTTTTTTGGGAGTTTCCGTTCTCTAATATAATAAGTAATATGCAATAACATCCTAATTATTTGTGTAAGTTGTGGTTAATTGTTACATTTTATTTATGCAGGTAGTATAATCATATAAAAATTTACTGAAGACTCTTAAGAGTTTGAAATATTTAAGAACTAAAAATTTTTGTTTGGGCTTTAAGCATACCTTTAGAATTTTAGGCAAAGTTATTTAATTAATCAAAAAATTTTAACCTTAAGCAATCCCCGCATTTTAATTACCTAAGTTTTTAACAAGTTTTGGGTTTAGTTGGTTTTTAAGTAGAACACAAGTGTTTCCTTTTCTTAAATATTTGTAAAACATCTGATTGGTTATTTCTACAAATAAATTAAAGAGACTTTCTTTTGTTGAATAATTTTAAAATGGTTATATGATTCTTATTTTTAATAAATTAGATCTGGAAATTCTACTATTTTTTGACCACGGATGTTATTTAAATTTATTTCTAAATATACTTGTGACGCATTAACAATAGTTAATTATTTATGTTTTCTATATACATTATTTTAAAGTTTAAAAATGTAATATTAAAAAAATACCTTGTGACAGTCCACGAAAGCTAGAAGCCTGTGTGCTAATGCACTGTGGTTGTTTTTGAAATATACTTTTAAAGAAATGAAGCCGTAAAATTACCAATAATAGAGAAATAGCTTTACTACAGATTTTTGGTAAGTAAGTAAAGAAAACATTTTGGTAGAAGTGAATTAATAATTTAAGATACATCTTTGTTTTACATAAAATCAAGGATGGTTGGAATTATTAAAAAAGTTATGTTTCTCACATAGAAAAAATACTGTAAATAAAGTCCCATTTAGAATGTATAGAGAAGAGTCAACAAGGCTGAAGGAAAGAAATACCTTCTGACTCAAAAGAAAAAAGAAAGGTTTCTAGAAGCTATTGTGCAAATATTAAAATCAAAAAACTATTGTCAGCAGACTTATAAATCGGGTTAATCGTGAAAAAAAAAATGTGAAAAAGAAAGATAGTTATTGCCAATACTGAGCCTTGGAGTATCCCATCCATAATTTAGTAAAAACTAGTAGTGTGACCATATTTTAAGGTAAAAGGTAAAAAAATGTCACATGTTTTTATTATTGTTTTTGCTAAGAATCTAAGGACCAAAGAATTTTTTGTAGTATTTCAGCAAAATGTATTTATTAATGCAATGTTTAAAACAATTCTTGCACTTAAAGATAGAATAGAAGTTCCATTTATATCTAGTACCCTAAAAACCCCATATTATTTTTTGATAAATATCTTTAGCAGATAAATATAAGAACGGGTAACATACTTCTATGCCATCTGCTGACCAAAAGCAGGCAAAAGCATACCTCTCTTAATTTACTGTGTCACTGACTTGCCCAGCGGAAATAATGTTACACACATTTGGAAATGTATGCTACATACTTGTACCGACTGTTTACAATATTGTAGTTAATTTCTTAATAAACTTCGTAAAAATTTTACCTAACGACAACTTGTGACCGGTTTTGATCTATATTAGAACTCATCAGACAAGCTAGTCAAAGGTGATAATCTAGCTTGTCTGATGAGATATAATATATTATTATATCGTTACTGATTAAAATATGTCGTTAGGTAAAGTGTCTACAAAGTTAGTTAAGCAATTAAATATACTATTGTTAACAGTCCGTACAAGTATTGGACATACATTTTCAAATGTTTGTAACATTATTTCAGCTTAGCAACTCAGTGATATCGTAATTTGAGAAAAGTATGCTTCGGCCTTTAATCAGCAGATGGCGTAGACCTTTGTAACCCGTCCATGAATTTTAATAAGTAAAGTAAAGTAATCTTTATTCATCACTCAAGCTGTGTAAATAGGAACGGCTTATCGGACATGTCATATAATAAATACTAAGTAAATATATCATAAATCTATTCTATAATAAAAACTAAGTATAATGAATAAAATAAAAGGTCCTAATTACTACACATTAAAATGACAATAAAATTATCCTAAAAATACGTCAACACAAAATATTAACAGTAAAAACTAAATTTCTATTTAAACCTTGTATTGAAAGGTACTTTATAACATTATAAAAAACCTGGCCCACTAAGAAATTCTGCAAGGTATTCTTCAGGAGTTTAGTACCTTCAATATTACCGAAAAGTTGTAAAAACTTATTATAAAAAATAATTCCCTAAAATGTAAGGGAACTCTTATAAGTTCTTGTGTTATAATTATAAATATCGGAAGTTCTTTTAAGTTTAGCCTCATTCTGTCCCACATAAATTATAAGGAGGTATATATAAAGGAACCGGAGAGTAAAGATTCCTAAATTAACACATGCTTGTCGGCAGTGCGCACTCGGTGGAAGACCTAACGTACACCTAACAATCCTCTTTTGCAAAACAAAGACTCTATTGACATATGCTGAATTTCCCCAAAATATTAATCCATATGATATATGCGACAGAACTGAACCGTAATATGCCAATTTTAACACATTTTCAATGTGTTAAAATTGGACTTAGCAATTGTTAAAGATTAACAACAGTTTAGAATGTTTAACAAAACGTCATTGTCAGTGTTATTTAATGATTTTAGTAGGCAACCTATTAAAATCTGACATTTTGTTAAACATTCTAAACCGTTGTTAACTTTTAACAATTGCTAAGTCCATGGCTAAATTTAATAACGCGATCATCACTCGGCCGTTGGTGAAACAGACACCTTATGGTATCGAATCACAAAGCAAGATTTCACACTCAGTTTAATTGGTAAACCATTAATATGGCTCTCCCAGGTCATTTCTCTGATCCAGTGTCACTCCCAAAAACTTTATATTGGTAACCTGAGCAATAAAGATTTGCTTTAATTAAGCAACTTTGAACAATTGTTACGTTTTTGGAAAAAAATCATAAAAAACGTCTTGTTTGTATTTAAAACTAACCCAATATTTGTACACCAGTTACCAAATTTAACCACAGACACACACTAAATTTAGGAAACAATATTTTTAGAGATTATCACCTTCGACTAGCTTGTCTGATGAGATCTGATATCAATCGAAACCGGTCGCAAGATGTCGTTAGGTGAAATCCCTACAAAGTTAGTTAAGAAATTAACTACACTATCTTTGGCAGTACCACACATTTTCTAAGTTTCTAACTAAGAAGAGACGGGGTGTTTCGGGTTGTAATTTTTAACATCCCTTTTTGAATAGCTTTGCTTATCACTCGTCCCATCTTTAGAGCAAAAGCTCGTTATTCTAAAATATCTCCAGTTTACTTAGTTTATCGTTGAACACAAAGTGTTAATTCGTATATGTTTATGTACATAGTATTTGTTAAGTTTTAAATAAAAAGTTAAATACATTGTTTTTCTAGTATGTATTAGTTTTTTAAATAATTTATTATTTACAAGATAAATCAGTCAAGGAGGTTAGTTAGGTGAAGTCGTGAGTTGTTATATATTATTATGTATACAATGTTATAGTACGGGACCCCAGGTAAAGGCAACCTTCTGCCAATGGTCAAGTCTATGATAAATTTTAGTTACCATAGTTAGGAGCATTTTTTAAAGCCTAAAGAATATGAAAAAGCTGGGTTTCCTAACTTTTTTTGGTCATAATCATTGGGGTGGTATAAACCGCTAAGAGGATATTGTAATTTGCACTTATTTGTTAACCAAATAATTTGTATGCCAAAATAAAGATAATGTCATTGCCACCCAGTGGTATAGGCTTGCCTGCAACAAATCGGTGAAGAATCAAGGTTGTCGGACTTTGTTTTTTTTTATTTTAAATTTTAAAAATTTTTAGCAGCCTTATTTATAAATTTGAAAAAATAAGATATACATGCCAATGTAAATTAATAAAATGTCTATATTAAAATGATACAGGGTGTACCAATAATTATAATGAGTTCTTTGATTTAAAATTTTAAAACTCTTTTTTGTGAATATGAAGAAAAAAATTGGTATATTAGAACTGTCATGTAAAATCAAAAAAACTAGAATTGGTAATATTCAGCCTTAACCATAATTTATTAGGCAACCTATTTACGATAAATTTTTTACATATTATATTTGATAAAAACTGATTTTCATTCGGTTGGCACATGTGTGAAGAATCTTAGACTATTATTTATAGAAGACACATTTCTGTCGTGCATCATATTTTTGACAAATGTCATTTTAACCAAATAGTTTTTTCATGTCATTTTTGACAAATGTGGACCAGTTTTTTTTTAAGAAATGATTTTTAAAATTATTCTTATTGATAACTGACATTTTGCTACCTTTACAGAATAGTTTTTACAGCCTAAGGGTACAAACACTGTGAAAGCAGATTTTCGCTTACCGACAGTCAGCGCAGAGTCGCGCTTATAAGCTTTTAAAATGAATGCATGTTTTTAAATTGACAAGCACACAGTTAAAACAGGTCAGCGACGGTAACCAGCTGAAACCAACGTTCTCGCTTTTACCGGAATGACAATTTAGTTTAGTTCTGCTTTTAGAACGCGCAGGTTATGGATAAGGAGGCACTTATTGCTGCTGGAGATCTGGATGAGGATGCGCCTGCATCCAAATGGCCGTATTTTTGACAATTGCTTTTCCTGAAGCAGCGGAGATTTGTCAAGCACGCAGTCAACGCACTAAACCCAGATGACAGACCAAGAAGAAAGTCAGTCTGTTGAATGTGGCGAGAATAGCGACAATAAAGACACTTCTCAAGCTAGTGAACACGCTAGAAATTTTAGACGCAACTGACAGATCGCTTTTACCGGTATTTACTCTGCACCATATAGGCGCTAGACAACGGCGCCGATCGGCGCTGGCTGCCGGTAAGCAGGAAACCGGCTGAGACTGTGTTTTCGCACTAATTTATGTGGTATGCTACATATATTATAACTAATATATAGGATAAACTTCTCGACCTAAGAATTAAAATATGCAGTTTTTGGTTTTACTAAGTAAACATCTAGACTCCTTATTTAATTGTAAAATAAGCATTATTTTAATAATAAGTCTATTTATGATATAGTCGTTCTAATATAACTTGCTTTAGCTAATACAAATCAATCTTGAGACATTAACTGCTTTCTATGCTTTGGCCAATTGTGTCAGTTTTCTAGAAATCCCTATTTTATGGTTCTCAAATTTTCATTATAAAACACCGAGTAAACTTTTTAGTTAAAATTAATATTTTTTATATCTCCTCCGACATTTGCACAATGCATTCATTTTAAAATAAAAATATTTCAAGGTCTTCCAGTTTTAAAATTAACAGAAGTTGCTTTGGTGACCCGATCAAAAAAATCATTTAAAGGCCCTATATGGACAGTGTATTCCCTCTATAATTCTAAAATCGATTAACAAAAATGTTGTTAAGAACATCTTATAAATGTTACGGTTACAGTGCAAAAAAACAATATTTTATTTAATTTATTGTATTTTATCTATTTTCCAATAACTAATAAAAGGATCCCTAACTCCTATTCATGTAACATTTAATTTGACTTAACGTGATTATTAATATTTTAAAAGCATATTTAAAATGAAACTAAAACAATAAACATGTAAAAATGATTTTAAAAATAAGAAAATCCGGGTTCTACCGTTTTTTTTTTCTATTCCTAAAACACATTAACGAGCAACATCAAATAAGCAAGTGTTGGGTTAAATATTTGTTTCGGAAATTGCACGTCTTTGTCAAAGTTTGTCAATTAGTGTGCACAATAGTAAATGACATATTGAAATAGTTGGCCCTAGCAACTTTGATTTTGGTAGAAAACAAGTTTATTCTAATAGTACTTACATTTTAAAATACGTATATTAGCCCAGTCTGTAGGTAATTTTGATGAGTTTAATTTGTAACAGGTTGATTACCTGAATATGACTCTATAGATTTAGAAAAGAAAAAAGTGTGCAGGGGTGGGGGGTGGAGGGTTAAAAGTGCTAAAAACCTGTTTTTCGCTTCTGCAAGCGCCATTGTTAATTTTAGGGGAAAAACGTTCAACATGTTTTTTGGGTATTAAAAAGGCCTATAATTTGAGCTCGGCTAAAATTAATTTGGTCAATTTGTTTATGAAAAAATGCATAAAAACCGTTAAAAATAGTCATTTTTTTGAAATGTTGATAATTATTGCAAAAATATTTTTTTATCCATTTTTGTCATTGCAAAACAAAGGTATTTTAATTCTTAATTAAATGAGAGGTTCTAAAGCATGATCAGATAATTTTTTGCTAAGATAATTGAGTTTTACTGATTTTACAGCCCTAATCTAGTAGGCTATATCTTTTTTGTTTATAAATATTTTGGGTATTACAAACTGTTTTTTGCTTTTTCAAGACTTATATTTTACTAATTTAGATCAACAAAATAAAAACAATAATATTAAGTCCTTCGTTTTGAGCCTTGAAAAAAGGTACTTTTTCGTCAATAACCAATTGGAGCCGGAGCGCCCCCTGCATAAGTTAATAATTTTAAACCAAGAAATATGGAAAGCTGGCTTCAAAACAAATATTTTTGAGAAAAAGGAGGTATTTTATTTATTTAAATTCCAAATTACTAAAAATTTGCAATAAACATTTAAAAAATATAAACAATAAAAAATATTAATTTTAAATTTTTTCCAGAATCATACCTTAAAAAAACCCTAAAAATTCGGTTATTTAATTATAACTCGAAAAATATTACATTCAGATAAAAAAATTATATAACTAAAATTAAAGGTCTTGTAAAAATACATAGTTTATGCCCTATAAAGTTTTGTGTATTGTGAATAGTTTTTAAGATATTGACGCTTTACATTTAAAAAATCGTTAATATCTAAAATTATGCCTTTTCTTGATTATTTGCAGTATAACCTCCAATATTTACTTCAGATTTGTATTCAGCAAGAAAAAAATACTCCAGAAAATCCTATACCCACACCCAGCACACACCACTTTTTTTGTGGGCCTGTGTAATCAATTAAACTTAATTATATTTATATTTAATTTTTTATCTGAAACCCTATTAGACCACATATCAAATAATAAATCTGAAGCTAAAATTTCAGTTTCAGTTTCAGATATATGAATTGATCTTTCGCCAATACCATTTTAATTGTAGGATTCATGAACACCAATCTGGCTTTTTGATTTCTAAAGTGCCTTCAGATTTATTAATTGATATGTCGTCTAATAGGGTTTAAGATTAAAAATTTAAATATAAATAAAATTAAGTTTAATTGATTACACAGACCCACAAAAAAAGTGGTGTATGCTGGGTGTGGGTATTGGATTTCCTGGAATATATTTTCTGCTAAACACAAATCTGAAGTAAATATTGAAGGTTAAACAGCAAATAATCAAAAAAGGCATAATTTCTGATATTAACGATTTTTTAAATGTAAAGCGTCAATATCTTAAAAGCTATTAACGATACGAAAAACTTTATAGGACATAAACTATGTATTTTTACAAGATCTTTAATTTAAGTAATAATATTTTTCGAGTTATAATTAAATAACTCAATTTTAAGGATTTTTTTAAGGTATGATTCTGGAAAAAATTGCAATAAATATTTTTTTATTTTTGAATGTTTACTGCAAATTTTAAGTAATTCCGAATTTTAATAAATAATGAAAAATTATTTAAAGTCGAAGATTTATGAAATACTTACCGCTAAGGGTTTTTTAAAATTGTTGGGGTAGTTGGTAAAAATGCAATTTAAAAAGTTAGGCTTTAAGCCTTCGTTGCTCCACTTCATTCAAAAAGTCACGAATTTTTATCTTTGTCTACTTGTTTATCTTCAGAGAGTATAAACTGTAACACATACTGCTTGTAATAACCTTTTGTTATAATCATAGGCTAGGAGGTATTTTAGATACACACTATATAGTCCAAGAGCCCATGAGACATATTTTATAAAGTGTTTAAGTCAGGTAGAAATTTCACATTGTTGTTCCGACAGGAAAGATTAGTAAGTAATCGGCTGATTGCTTGAATTATCAGGTACAGCGTACTCAGGAAAGGTGTAAAAATATGTTTGCGAAAACAGTATTTGATTTAAAAGCCAATAAGACTATTCAAAATTAAGTTGGTTTGAATCAAAAACTAAAAAAGGCAATCACTTTAGAGGGGTTAATTTTGAACAAAAAACACCCCATAGTTGTATTTCTAAAAATACAAAAAAGTGTTTTTTTAGCCAATAAAGACCATTTGATAGTTAGGTTGGTTTAAAATAAAAATAAAAAAAAAATCATTTGGAAAGAAGTTAATTTTAAACCAAAACACCCCAAAATTGTTCTTTTAAATACAAAAAAAGTGTTTGTTCAAAAGCCAACAAGAACCATTTTACAGCTAAGTTGGTTTAGAAGGACAACTAAAAAAGGTAATCACTTTGGAGGGGGTTAATTTTGAACCAAAGCATCTGAAGGTTGTGTTTTTAAAATCAAAAACCCTGTTTATATTTTCAGAAATTCCACTTTGAGGTTGACTGCCCTTTTAAGTTTTCATTCTAAACGAACCTAACTATAGAATGGTCTTTTCTGGCTTTTAAATCAAATACTTTTTTGGCATTTTTTTTACTCCTTTCCTGTATGCACAGTACCTGGTATACCCAGTGGTATAATTAATCAATTACTTGCTCATTTATCCTATCGACACAACTATGTAAAATTTTCGCCTAAATCTAACAGTGCATGAAACATGTGTTATGGGTTCTTCGACTAATGTTTTTAAATACTATGGTATTTTCAATAAGGATAACAACTACATTTTGCAGTTATTTACAGATAAACCAAATTTAATATATTTATCTGCGTTTTTTCGGAAACCGGGTTTAATTAAGTTTCAGACGAAACAAACCTTGACCCTTCTTGTAAATATTTGTACACGTTTTATTAAAGGCGCCCACAGTGCTAAAGATAGGCATAAAGGTGGCCGGTAGATTTGGCAAATTGCGGAATTTTATTGTGTCGATAAACCGGACACAGGTTAAGATGTATTAAAAGCAGAAATAAATTGAGACTAATTACTTTAATGTTTGATTTTATTTTATTTTATCTTAGAAGAGTTCGTAAAGGCCTAGCATAGCTTAGAGTTTCAGGTAAAAAAAGAAGCGTTTTATTAAAAAGGTAAACATATATTTTTTGATAAAGTTAGGAGGACTGGTGAAAAAGCTGTTCCCCAGATATGCAAATTTTATTTAAAATAGGCGGTAAGAGGTTGCTTTAAGAAGCTCTTTTACTTTTTTTTTGGTCGCTAAGTCTATGAATGTATTGTCTTTAAGTTCCCCCTGTAGATTAGTTTTTAAAGATTTGTCTACACGACCTGTAATGGAGCTAGCCAAAATTATATTTTAATTTAAAATACTTTTAGAAATACTCGAATAAATGCTAACTAATTTGTAATAAAAGGGGGTTTTACGAGTCTTATAACTTATATATAAAAAATACATTCTTTTTTACAAAAACAATTTTTTTTGGTATTTTTGGAAAACATTTATGTTGCATTTTATATATTTAGTAAATAAAAATAAAATATTTTCTATGTTGTAATCTAACTTTTTTTTTAAACTTTTGATGCTAGAATTTTGGTGGGTTTATAATTTTAGGGGTAACATTGCTCCCTTGCGTCTATGGATCGCACACCGCTAAGTATTATTTATTAGTTCTACTAACCTATTTTACTAGGTAACTACCTTTTGACTAAACAATATATGGAAAGTTTCTTTGAAATATGACCAATTTAATGGTTCTAGGAAAAAAATTGCCAAATGTGTCTTTTCAATAGTTGGACTATTTAATCTAAACCAAAAGACCAAACTGAAACCGATCAGGTAATAGTGACCAAAATTATTTTATGTAATGTCGTTTACAAAACTCAAAAATAACATTGGACAAGTAAATTAGAGGATTCCTTGTCACCATTTTATGAAAAGAAACAAAATGTTTCTTTTTATAAATAAATTAAGACAATGAAGGCTAAAAACATCTAGGGGTATTTATGTGTACTATATAATTTAGTTTTTAAATAATGTAACGTAAATTAAATAACACACATATAAACAGCCAACAGACAAAATAATAAAATTAAAAACTTTTAATTTGCTGTCTTCTAGAACAATATTCCTTATTTTAAAATGCCTTTTTAAATTCTAATATAATTTAATTTTCTTTTTAAATTAAATGCATTATAACTTTTCACCGTCATATAGCACTAGCACAAATGCATAATACGGAACTTCCATTTATTTACTACTGTCCTATAATAGGCAATTTCTATTTTACAAGAATGGCTTGAGAGGAATTGCATTCCATCTAAAACAGAATGCAAACAAAATCTTTTAGTTAGTCGTTTCTCTTGAGACAAATTTAACAAAGTTAGTTTTTTGTCTTTTAAAAATTCACTTATAGAATTAGTGTTAATTCTAAATAAATATAGACATTTCTAATTTAAAATATGATCGTGAAGATCATTAGTTTTTGACGGAGACTAGAATGTTCATTCTGTTTTAAAAGATTTTAAGTATTATACTTATTGTTAACATTAAACAGGCTCACAAAAAAATTGGACAAGAATTTTTCTAGTATTTTTATTCGTTAAACACGAATTTTAAAATGAAAATTGAAGGTCAAAAGGACATAATTAAAAAGCAATATCAGATAAGATTTTTTTAGTTTTAAACGTTAATGCCTTTAAAACTTTAAAAGATGCGCAAAACTTTATAGACATAAATAATATATTTTCCAAGAGCGTGGGAAATCACTTTTCCGCACGCATTTGAGTGCGCAAGTTGACCTTTTCCGCACGCGTGCGAAGGAACTTTTCCGCCGCGGAAAATAAAACTACTCTAAAATCTTACAGGTAAGCAAGATTTATATGTATTTTGGTAATTGTAGGCTATTTCATGCAATATACGAAGCCATTGCAAGTTTTAGTTTATTCTCTTTTTTGTTTGTTACTCGTAATTTTCAATATTTCAATTAAAACACAAAAAAAATTTTTTTAATTACCCCGATAATAATAATAAATGATTATGACAAGTCAAGCAACAATATGTAATCTTGGTGATTTTAACACATGTCTGATTTTTCTTCGTATCCATATGAACTGCAATTGACAAATGAATTTCAATACAAACAAGCAAAATTTTTAATGAAAAGGCGTCATAGTATCTTTTTTAATTAAATAAAAATCCTACAAAAATAATTATTTAAAATGAGTAGTTCCGATGAGGAGCTACAGATTCTATCCTGGATGCAGCAAATACCGTAAGTTTAAATTATTACCAGCAAAATCTCGTAAAAATATGAGAATCAATATAGTCATTTTGAAAACTGGTGCTCCAGCAAGGGGACAAAAGTATTAAAGAAGAAATGTTCTTGGCCTATTTTGCGGATTTGCAAAAAACATATAAACCTAATACTTTATGGAGTAAGTACTCTATGTTAAAATGTGTCCTCAAAGTGAAAAGGAACCTTGATTTAAGTTCATATTTCAAGCTAACATCACTACTTAAACACCAAAACGTGGGATACCGGCCAAAAAAATCAAAAACTTTCAGCAAAAAAAGAAGTTTCAAGATTCATGAAAGAAGCACCTGATAATATTTACCTTCTAATAAAAGTTGCTACAATTTTTGGATTAGCCGGTGCTTGTAGGAGAGATGAACTTACAAAAATAATGATTGATGACATACAGGATAATAAAAATTTGATAGTGGTAAATATTCCTGACAGTAAAAATAACACTTCCAGAATCTTTGTAGTGTCCGATAAAACAAATAACGGACTTTATCTGCAATTATACCGTAAATATGCAAATTTCGAAAACCACATACCCACACAGACGTTTTTTGTCCAGTATAAACAAGGAGCATGCAGTACGCAATTGTGGGAATAAATTCAATAGGTAAAATGCCTTCAGAAATTGCTGCATACCTAAAATTAAAAAATCGAAGAGTACACTGGACATAGTTTTCGTCGATCCTCTGCGACTATGTTAGCGGATTCTGGAGAAGGAATTACCAATGTCAAGCGACTTGGGGCTGGAAATAAACGGCTGTAGCTGAGAGCTACATTGATGAATCCACAAATCAGAAAAAAGGATATGTCGAATAAAATATTGACCATAACAACTCCCTCCTGAGCTAAGTCAACCTTCATCAAGCCGTACAATAAGCGCTTCCATAAGCCACCCGCTAAATGAAATTACAGGTTCTGCAATTAATTTACAATATGCTAATAACTGTTCTTTTGTTGTAAATGTTATCAACAAATAATTCCCATTTATAAATATGTTTTAAACATAATTTAAAAAATAATCATTGCTTTAATATTGGTATTATCTGACGCTCGTAGGAAAAATTTTGTTCCTAACGCTTGCGAAAATACTTTTCCGCACTTGACTGCTTCCGAACCCGCTTCGCGTCGTTCGGAAGGCAGTCGCGTGCGGAAAAGTATCACTTTGCGCACTTGTTAGGAAAATAACTATTTTAATAGACATCTAATTTCAGTTAAATAACCTTTTTGTCCAAATGCAATATTTTTCGAGTTATAATAAAAAAACCAGGATTTCTTCAAGGACACCTGGAAAAAAATTAAAAATATTTTTTTATTTTGTTTTTTTTTCTGCAAATTTTAAGTGATGTGGGATTTAAATCAATAATATAAATTATTAATTAATAGAAAAACTTAAAAATCACATTATTAAAAAAATATATTTTTTTCCTATTTTGGACTGAAATTTTTTGTCAAAATTACATTTATGTTTAACTTTATTATTTATCTTATCAAAAATGTTTATATATTTTTTATAGACAATTTAAAGAGCTTTCTTTTTTGCTTTATGCAACTTTTTTGTATCTCTTGTAGTTTATATAGTCGTAGTCCAAACATTCCGTGGTAATAGGTTTCTGTCGGTAAAAGTACCGTGTCGTTTTTTGGAGTTTTCTCGATTTTTTGCTGTTTGAACCCCAATTTTAACTTTAGATTCGTGTTTAGCGACAGAAAATCTCAGTACGCCAGCCAGCACACACCACTTTTTTTGTGGGCTTGTGTTATTTTTACCATGCAAAATCAATATAAAAACTGTATAATAGTAGGGAATTCGAATTAAAGGCGACCCTCACCCATCTGCCAACTGGATAAAAACTATTATTTATTAAATTTAATTAGTCGAGGATTGTCTCTCCGGTAGCGTAGTGGTCAGAGTTTCGGCTCGCCACAACGGCAATCCGGGTTCGATTCCCAGAGCCAGAGAGACACCTTTAGGTAGTAGTTATTTAAAATAAAGTCCGTGGTGGCACTACCGCGTTGTCTAAAAGGTTCTGTGAAATGCAACATTTGCATGTTTCAGTGCTTGGACAACGTTGACGGAACAACTGGGAAGAAATGGGTTAAACACCGGAAAACCCGGCACTCACGGTACTTTGGTACTTAGGTTTATATATGTATATATAATGTGTAGGATATAATATACATATATAATAATCCTTCGTAAGCTGTCACAAAGGTAAAAAAAAGACATAAGGTACTAAAAAAGTCCTTATATTTGATTTTTGAAGTGAGATAAATCAAGATGCGGTTTTTTTGCATGGGAATCGTATCTTCTTTTTCTATGTGATCAAATGTATTTAAAAGTGCCTTTAAAGAGATAAAAAATAATATAACCGGAAAGTATTAAATTTTGCTACCGGGGTTTGGAGTCGCGAATACTAATATAATATTGACAGTGATCTCAGAGGTACTATATGATCGGGGACTGATTACTATGACGTCTCCTGGAGAATACGTTCTAAACTTAGCCAAAAATTGTTTGAGGCCTCTTGACACCAATATCACTCCAGTATTAGTCCTCGAGCTACCGACGTCATATTCATCAACTTTATGGAATATCTAAAAAAATTATTAGAAACAATTTTTTTTTACTTGACTCTTTTATTACAGTTAGTGGCATTGATAAAAAGGTAAAGAATACGATCTTCCACCTTTTGCTCTTACATATTCTCTAAAATAAAAGTGGAGCCCCATCTTGTTGAAACCATATTTGTTCAGCCGGTAAATTGGGATTATTATGGTTCGGGAATAATCGTCTGAGATGTGAAACAATATTCTCTTGTAAAAGTAATAAATATCATTCAGAGTTCAAATTTCCATGTATAAAATAGGGTCCTATGAAGTTTCCACCAATAATGCCACACCAAACATTGGTTTTTTGTGGTCGTTGGGTATGAACTTGTACCATCCAATGTGGGTTTTGGTCTGACCAATACCTACAGTTGTGTTGATTTACGTGCACGTTTAAACAAAACGTTGATTCATCAGAAAATAAAATGTGGCTGACAAAGTTGACATTTTAATTCAATTTATCCATAATGATTTCGCGAAACTGAATTCTGCGATCAAAATCGTCTTCACTCAATTCTTGTAGCAAATGAATTTTATATGGTTTGAATTTTTATTTTTTGGTAATTTTTTGAATGAAATATTGACTCATATTATAATTTAAAGCCCGCTGTTGTTTCGAATTTATTGGATTTTCTACCAAATCTAACATGACAATTAGAGAATTTTCTTTATTAGTAACGCTTACCGGTCTTCCACTTTTTGGTCGATCTTTCACACCTCCAGTGTCATGAAAACGCTGCAATGTTTTAGAAACATTTGATTTAGTAATAGGTTCCCGATCTGAATGCAATTCATTAAAAATATTCACCACTTGGGTAAAACTCCGTGTTCTATCGCCGTACCCTATCATCATTAAAATTTCAATGCGCTCGGTATCACTTAAACGTGCAATTTTTACGCGAAAATTGTTCACAAATTGTAAATGTAAGTTTTTTTGGCATATCTGTTGTCAAGATGACAAAACAACATTGTTATGGAGATAAATATTTTCTAAGGTAACTTGATGAAATAGAAAATTAATGAATGTAATAATTTATTTGAAAACGATATTCGAAACTCGATATCTCGAAAACGGTTAGGAATGGGTGTGTAGTGTGCTTAACATTTTTTTTAGAATCTTGTAAGTAATTGAAATATTGAATAATATACAGGGGTTTCATTTAAAATAAACTAACTTTGTTCTTCCATGGCTTTTTGTCTAATCCTGTATACTTAGTTTATGTACAGTGTAATGGATTTCTAAAAACCCTAAAAGTTTTGTATTTAACATTCTCCGCTAGCTATCCTACTTTAGCAAATAATCGAACGATTCCATACATAAAAGCCCCGTATACAGATTGATTTATGAGGACTTTGGGTTAACAGTTTATTTAAAGCTTAAGAATAAAAACATTTTGTAATATGTTGTAAAGTACAGACAATCTCAATGTTGGCGGTTAAGCAAGGGGTTTGCTGTTTGCGAGGCCACGGCGGATGCAAAAGACATATTTTCGTCGAAAACTGAATCCATTGTCGAAGATAATAAAGATGAATAAGATAATAATAAAAATTTAAACATTAACTAAGCAAAAATAAAATTGTAAAAGTATTGAAGTGTAATATTTTACAAAAAACATGTATTTTTGTTATGAATAAATTAATTTTTTTAATAAAAAAAAATAGGAATAAGATAGTTGACACTAAAACCAGCCGTCCTGTGCACTAGGTACCACGGAGACCGGGGTAAAGAGTTTTGGCTAATTTTTTAAGAGTGCATTTACGCTACATCTTAGATGTCGGGCAAAAGGACGCGAAAACTGTGGTCGGAGACTAACAAACTCCCACTATCACAATTTTCGTATAGCCGCATTAAAAATATTATATTTTATTTAGGTTCTTCCAAATTCGGTGTATCGATGCGATGTTGTTTTCGATTGCAAGCCTACAAGAGATAACGTTTTTCGGTTACTATTTTTCACTTAAATGACATAAATTATACACCATTTTAAAGGTACGAAAATAATCTATGCCTCTGCTGTAACGGATTTTTAAAATATGAGTCGAGTTAAGAGAAAATAGTATTTAAACATAACCGATTTTAGGGTGACTTTCACTCAAGGAAATATTAAAAACTATTACAGCAGAAGCCTAGATTTAAGTGTTGGCTTTCATATAGTTATTAAAAATTATTGATAACTTATACCGTTTTTGAAAAAAACATTATGCCCCGAACCCTAAATTGGATCCAATTTTCGCGGCGCGAATGGAGTCTTAATGAATTTTCACAAAACTCCAGAAGACGATGTAGTAATCAGTCGCCGTGGTCACTAGGTACCTGTGATATCATTGTCGATGTCACATTCGTAGTCAGCGACTCAAAAACCCGCGAGTGGCAGAACTGAATTCATTTTTGTCAATATTTTTTAATAGTTTTTGTCTTGACAACGGTGGCCGACTTGCCACCGAAACGTAGACTAGTATTTGTGATTTTTTGGGGGGTTTTCTTCTTTTTTGTTGCAGGCGATCAGCAAGTCCATAGGGGTCAATAGGGCTGGACAGGGTCAGCCCGTATACCCCGGGACCCGGACCAAAAGGGTCCCGTTTTCCAAAAAGTAGTAAGGCGAGTATCCCAAATAAAACAAACTTAAACATGAATTCGCCACAAAACTATAGAACATATTTAATATTTTTCGAGTTATAAATTTTTCATTTTTTAACTTTTAAGATGCCTTTTTAAAAATGCTTTTTTTCTTATGCACCGATGCAATTTTCAGTTCTTTTTAATCACATAGGGTCACAAATTTTCTAGACTCTTACGAATCGAATGCAAAAAACCGAATGCAAAGAAGGATATAGTCCTTCTTTCTCTACAAAATTCAAAGGTTCAGTGCTTTATTTTCCCGACTAAATATGTAAATAAAAGTATTGCCATTGTGTTGCCTAAAAATTATGGTTAGGTCTATCATTAGCTAAAAACAAATTATAAATCTTAGATACTCCCTAAATAAATTCTATTTTTATTTCTACAGCACTAATAAACCTTTACTTTTATTTATTTAATTTTGTGTATAAAGCCTTTGGCCATTTAAAAAATAATAAAAAAATATTTAAATTTTTATTTATAAAATTAAGTAAAACAAATTTTATTGGTATGTTAGTATTGTCATATAGAATTAGAAAAATAAGTATTCCAATTATACTGGGAATATCAAAATTTTTATTTTTTTTTTACTAATCATAGCCCTTACCATAATTTTTTAGGCAACTCATTTGCGATGCTTTTATTTACATATTATATATTTAGTTTTCATCCAGTTGGAAGATGGGTTGTCTTTTATGCTGATCTTGGACTATAGGTCGTGTAATTTAATATGCAGCAGTATACCTTCATAATATGACTAACTCACAGGATTTTTATGTTTATCTGTTTTACTCCGTAAACTTTACATAAAAAATATTTAATTAGTCCTATTTCTGTGGCCCAAAAATATTATAATAAATTTTAGTATCACTTTTATTTATTTTGTGTAACTAAACAACAAAAAATAAAATAAAAAAACGGGTTGGTTTTTAGGTATTTACATTATTATTATTTTTTAAATTCTATTAAAATTAAAAAGTGTTTTTAAGGTTATTATTTTAACTATATTTTTAAATATAAACTGGAATATTTTGTTGCATTTTTTTAAAACTCTTAAAATTAGTAATTTATTTTGTACTATATATTTATTTTTGCTGAAAAATATTTAACCCCTTATTACTTTAGCTCTCTACGTTTTTTTTTTTTCTAGTTAAAACTTAGCCAGAAAAACTTTACATTTGTACCTTTAAAATAATCATATTTTAATAGAATTGCTTCAATAAAAATTTTAATTTGTAAAATAAAATTCAAAAATATAGGACAAAACTGAAAAGTAAATCTCGTAATTGGAGTAGTAAAACTTCCAGCATCGAGCTAAATCGATACATAGTCATTTATATTTTAAATTTTTCTTTTTAAACTGTTAGAGAAATATAATTTTATTAAATTATGATTTGGTTTAAATGCAAAAAAAGCTTTATAAAAAATTTTACTTAAAGTATACTTTTGGGATAACTTGAAAAAAAATGGAAAGCAAAATGGTCACTTAAGAATCAAACTGATAAATTAAAGCATTAGGGATTAAGAAAGCCATTTAACCACAAGTATTTTGCCAATATATGTATAAGGAAGTCAATGCTGCTTTAAATTTAATAACTTTATTCTTTTTAATTTTTACTTTTAATAATAAAAAATATAAAAATACAACATTAGCTTAGTGGTAAAAAAATATTTTTAATGTGTTTATACAATAAATTAAACATTTTAAAAATTATTGAATACTGTTGGAGATTACTAGTAACACACAAAAATATGCAAAATTTTTATTATAAATTTACTTTAAAGAACAATTTAAACTAAATTTTAGTTTTTTTCTCTCATAAAGCACCCTTAGTTTTAAAATCCTTCATATAAAGATTCTCTTACCTTGCAAAAGACAAAGTTCTTTTTCTAAGGGATTGTTTGGAAAGAAATTCCATTCGATGAAATAAAATACTTAAATGTTGAAAGGAACTAGAAAGTAAATCTGGTTAAGTGGACCATTTTTCCAGAATCAAATTAAATTAATCAATTGTCTTTTGGATTTCTGTTCTTTTCTCTGAATTTCTAGCTGAAATGCGCGATCTTTAGATATTGGCTTTGACTGTTTGAAAACTGTTTAATTGTTTATTCTTTATTATTACGTAAAGATTTTAAAAGCTTTTTAAAACAAACTTTAAAAAAGAAGATGGTCTTATTGCTTCTCTATTTTGTTGTTTAAGATAAAGCAGAAAAATCATTCTTTTAGCAACAAAGAAATTTTTCGTAAAATTGATTATACTGTAAAAAGACTATCTTGTGCCCATAATTATAATTTAGAAAGAAAATTAAACAAAAACAGTTTTTTTTTACAATCTATCATTTAACTTGCAATGTTGGTTTGTTCAGGTCAAATCTTGCAACTGAATTTTAAAGTAGTTATTCTCAATCGATTGAGCTAAAATTTTGAAGACACGTTTGGTATGGATGACAATGCATGGTTAGCTAAGGAACTGCATTCTACATCCAAAATGGCGGACCGCTCAAGATGGCGGATTACTTGTTTTTTATGCACTTCCATAATATAAGTAAGAAACGAAAAGGTTTGCTGAAAAGAATACAAAAAATAAAAGGACATCAATCTAAATCCAATATGGCGGACTCCCAAAGATGTTGGACCATGTTTTTTATATGCTGGGCTTGTACAGTACATTAAATGCAGGGTAGTACTATCGACCATGCAGTTGTCCATTTGGGTTCAAAGCTCTTTGCTTCTGGTTAGGCGTACGTAGCCTTAAGTGGAGCCAAATCACTAGAAGATATCCCTATTAAAGATTAAAACTACTTAAATTGTAATAAATTTAGCGTTTATACACCCTATACTGAAAATGTTTTACAACCTGTATTTTCTTATGACTTTGCAGATTAGAAAATCACATAGTATAAATAATATACTGGATAACTTAATATTCTAAATCCACACACCTTGTCTATTAATTAATAGAAGATGAGAGTGGATATTTTTAATTACTCTTATATTCTTAAGACTCTGTATATTTCAACAACTTGAAAGCTGACACAATCTTGCATTTTTCTATCGTCTTAGTATATAAAACATTAAAAAGCTGATAAACCATTCTTAAACCATAAACTTAATCATTTTAATTTCCTTAACCTGGAATAATATGCATGAGATAATTTACTGAACATTCAATATTTGATATTTTTTTTCTCAATGATAAATTGTTAAAATATACATCTTTTATATAGAAACACAGAAGTTTTTTAGCTTAAAGTGTTAACGATCTGTAAATCCTATAACCCAATAACTCAATAACCCAAATATTTTTTCAAAATAAAATAATATTCTTAAAAACAAGTAAATAAATAAAATATATAATAAACATTTTTATGGGAAATCATTTAAATAGAAGAAAAATCCAGTAAATGACGACAAGTTTATAATTTTATAATAAATAAAAAAGTAAAATTGTTAAACAAAATAAATTATTACCTAATTTTTTAAATACTTTTTACTAACGATGTATGTCTCTAGTATGTTTGTTTTCCTTAAAGAAAATATATTTTAAAACTTTTATTCCAAAAAAAGACCTAAATCTAACTTGATGATAATATAATTTTGAACAAATAAAAACGCGTGAACTTTTTGCGAAGAATTAAACAGATACCAACAAACATTTTTTATTCAAATAAAAAGTAAAGTATCAAGTTTGTTTTAACGACTTTCGTTTATAAATTTAAATATAAAAATGACTTTGCTTAAGGAAAATACAAACGATGAGAGGCAGGGTCATCAGAACACAGTTTAGAAAATACAATTTTGCCACCGAAGAAAATAAACATGTTAAAAAGAAATTTCGTTTTAAATTGATTTTTAAAAACTTTGTTTTAAAAACATTTTAAAAGAAACCCTGATGGAAAATTACTAAATAATTCTTCTTAAATAAAATATATATGAAATGCTAAAGATTACATTTTTGAGTATACAGGGTGTTCTTAAAGTTGAGTCATTTATTTTAACAGCGTATAGAACTCACAAAGAGAAGTTAATATGCCCAAAACTGTTTATAATAAGGTTGCCAAATAAAAAAGGTGTTTACAAATATTAAAAACCAAAAATTAAATTCTATGCTGCGGCTGCCTTTTGTTGACACTTCCGTAAGTTAATAAAGTTAATATTATGTCCTTTATTTCATTGATTTCAAAAGCATGTGCCGATTTTATTAAAGAAAACTTTTAAAAATCAGAAATAATCTTTAAACTATTACGCACTATTGTAGAAATTATTAACCACTGGTCAATTTGTAAATCGCACTTAAAACCGAGTAAGAATACAAAAACCAGACATACTCAGTATCAGTAGTAAACAAAAAATAGTTGTGTTTTTACAACGCAATGTTCGAAAGTATTTAAAAAAACGGGTTTGTATAAATTTTTAAAATTTTTATTTTTTGAAATAATTGTTAATAACTGCTTAATTTGGCAAATTTTATAAAAACGACTTTTGGTACATTGACTTATCTTTACAAGTTCTACAAGCTGTTAAAAATAATAACCTTACTTTAGGAACATCCGAAAATTATTACTTTTTTCGCTATGAAAAAATTCTAGTAATTGCAGAAACATTAGGCCTCATGGTTGTAGCCAATATGTTACAAAAACCATGGTTTTTTATATATCGATCCCTCTGTCTATTGGTTTTGATATTATGTGTAATAGTTAGTAAGAACTAGAGACTTGAAGAAAAAAGTGATATTTTTCTAAAAAAAAGAAATTAAAGTGGTAAAGAGAAATATTTTTTAAATTTTTGACCTTTATAAATGGTCTAGTGCACAGATAACCTATACAAGTTGAAAAAAATGGGCTAAAAAGGGACTTCGGAAAAAAACTACATTTAATTATTTGTGTAATGTTTAATATTTATAGGGTATAAATAATAAATGTTATATTAATATTATAATTTAATAATTTTTAAATAGTTGGGAAGCTTTTAATTTTATATGTATTTTTTATGTCTGTTTGTAATAATTTTTAAGTTGTCATTGTTTTATTTTTTAGGTTTAATTTTTTTTATTTTTACAGAATTTTGCCTAAGAGCATGTTTTCTATAAGAGCGGATATCTTTGGAACCACAGCTTTTATAGCGCTTAAAATATTTTATGGCCTGTTACATCCAGATGTACACTACATATTAAAATTTCACATATTAAATAATACAATAAAACCTAATACGTCACAATTTATTAAATTTACATAATAGTAAAAAAGTTTCTTTTTACAGAGAAAATATGTTTTTGTTCATTATTAGTTTTATGATGTTTTGATTGCTGACATGATCATTTTCTGGAACAATTTTAAAATTTCTAAAATATGTTATATTTAATGCAGTTTTAATGGGGCACCAATCATTTAAAAAATTAAAGCACCTTGCCCAATATGTTTTCTTGGTAATTGTCTCGAAAGTTGCCTTAACTCCGATTTAGACCAAATGTGGTATACGGGGGTTTTTTTGGACGCTGATCACGAACCAGCCCCATTTACACTTGTCACAGAATTCTTAATTTTTACACTAAATTGGCAACCAATATTTTTTAAAAACCTGTTTTTATATTTATTTGATACCTTTTTTTCATTTAATTGCAAACCTTTTCTTTTAAAAGCCGCAACCATGTATACATTAGGAAATTTTTTAGCAAATATGGCCGCCCCGTTTGAAAGTGAAACTTCGCTATTTAATATAAAAAAGGTGTAGAATAAACATTTTTTTAAAAGGTGTTTATAAAATAATGTGTGCAAATTTAGTATTAAAGTCATAAATGGTGTGCAAAAAGAAGGGGAAAACAGTGAAAAGAAGGTTAGTTTTATTTTTAACTTTGATGATGAATATTTCGAAAATGAAATGTTTACAAAAAAATTAGATTTGTAATTAGCTCCCCAAAAAACCCCCGTAAACCAAATTTGGTTAAAATCGGAGTTCATGCAACTTTCGAGACAATTACCGATTTTTTGTATGTAGTAAATATTATGACTAGTTCACATATGGTTCTTATTAATAAATTTTTCAAATAAATTTTAAAGCCATTTTCAATAAATTTATTTATAATATATACTAAAAATAAATTTTATTAATAAATTTTGGTTTGTGCAAAATATAGGTTTATTAGTTTTAGGGTTTACGAAGCAAACTTTATTAATCCCCGATGTTTATCAAATTTACTCAACGTTGCATCGACGACGGTAAATATCGAGTTACGAAAAAGCAATTACCAACAGATTTGGAAGTTTGTAACATTTGGTTTGTGGCAAGGTAACTGTTCGCTATAAGAAATGCAATTTAAATGTTTAATAAACTGGTTTTAAAGCTCTTGTCTTAATATGTTAGGATTTCACCTATTTAAGAAGAAATGAAATTTAAAATAGGCTTATAGAGTAAATAATAGTAATACCTAATACCCCTCGCTATTAACGTGTGTATGACAAAACAAATATCATAGCAAAGCTTCAATGCTAATTGACAAGCACAAAGTTTTTTGCACTAATTGGTTTCTCTTGTGTTAAGTTGATGACTAGCTGCACCCCTTGAGGGTTATTTGATTTCACCCTGCCTTCATATCGGCGTTAAAAGCAGCCATAATTAGAATTTACAATTTTGTTGGTTGCTTAATAAAAGTTCTCTGGTAACTAATTAGGTAGGACTCCAAACGATCGCCCAAAATATGTATTTTTGACCAGTACGCGAATATGCAACCCCAAAAAGACTTCCAAAACGCGTGCTAACTTAACAAAGTGTGAAATAAAATTAAAAACACAAAATTTTTATGTACCCTTTAGGCAAAATGCCAGATTAAAAAATAATTAAAATCTAAGGTGATAAATAACTCGGTAACCTTCAATTTTACCTTCTACAGGGTGTCCGGAAATGACGATGAAAAATTTTAAGGTACGATTCTACATAAAAAGATATAAAAAAAGTTCATATTAACATAGGTCCGGAAATGCTTCCAAAAAGAGCTACAGGCTCTTGAAGATGGTGTCATAAAAGTGGTTTTATTTAATTTATTAGGATCTACTTACAATACAGGAATTAACTTCTACGTATAAGTTAGAATGATTGAAGGCCACTTTTTAAAAATATCAGGTGACCCATATTGCAATAGTGGCGTGGGAACAAAGGGGTGGTTACTTATTTAGGGTCATATTTTTTTTCGCCGAGTGTTTTTTTGCTTTTTTTTAAATAAATTATGTTTCTTTAAACATTTTTATGTAAAAAAAGGTTTCTTTGGTATAAAGTCGTATAGTCGATGGTTTTCGAGATAAACGGACTTAAAAGGACGACTGCAGTGCGTAAATACAGTTAACAGGCTATGTAATAAAAATAAGAAGATGTAGTAGGTACCAGCAAATTTGTTTTTTTTTGGCTATGGGTGTAAAAAAATAACTACGTTTTAAAATAGTATATAAGCATATTCTTATTTTTATTACATAGTCTGTTTACTGTATTTACGCACTGCAGTCGTCCTTGTAAGTCCGTTTATCTTAAAAACTGTCGACTATACGACTTTATACCAAGGGAACCCTTTTTACGTAAAAATGTTCAATGAAACATAATTTATTTAAAAGATAGCAAAAATACACTAGGCGAACAAAAATATGACCTTAAATAACCAACCACCCCTTTGTTCCCACGCCACTGGTTCAATATAGGTCACCTAATATTTTCAAAAAGTGACCTTTAATTACTCTAACTTATACGTAAAAGTTAATTCCTTTATTGTATGTAGATCCTAATAAATTAAATAAAAACCACTTATATGACACCATCTTCAAGGGCCTGTAGCTCCCTCTGGAAGCATTTCCGGACCTATAGTCGGATCATTTTTAAAATGTAAATTCGGTGCCCTTTGAAAAGAAAAAAACATAAAAAGTAGCAAAAAGTTTTAATTTTTATTGTCGGCCTTTTATATGGTCTATTATTACAGACACGTGCGGGAAGCGGCACATTATAAAAAGCAAAGGCGGTAGCTAGTTCAAATTAAATCTTTTCGATACTTTTTATGTTTTTTTTTCCTTTCAAAGAGAACCGAATTTTCATTTTTATATTGATTCAACTATATGTTAATATAAACTTTTTTTCATATCTTTTTATGTAGAATCACACCTTAAAATTTTTCATCGTCAGTTTCGGACACCCTGTATAATGAACTGTAAGAACTCGTATGTGTGTAGACAGTATTGCGTTTTTTATGAACTTTATAAGCTCTCTTTCTTTGTTTATATGACAAATAACTTCTGTGTTAGTTGTATGGTTAGTCCAGCGTATTTTTAGCATTATTTAGTAAACCTACGTTTCAAATGCTTGAAGTTTATTTAAGTTGCTAGTTTTAAGGGTGACTCAACCTCCTACAAAAGTCTGTCAGCTATTATGACTATCGTCGGCATATCTAAAGGTATCATCAATCTTTCGTTGACTTTTATGCCGTCCTTCATATCTTGAAATGCATTTTGGAATATAATTTTGAAGTACATATTAAAGAGCTTAGGGCATTAACACATTCTTGCCTGCATCAGCATTTTATTGGTACTGCATCTGACTCAGTAACTTTCAGTTTACTTGCGGTTACTTTGTGTTTATAGAGATAGTAAATTAGTTTTATGTCCTAATAATCTAAGCATTTACTCTTAAGATTCTTCATTAAGTTTTTCATATTTGACGCAGTGAAAAGTTTAGGTGAAATCTATAAAACATAAATATACTGCTTGTCGCTACATTTTTGTGGAGGGAAAGATAGCGCGAACAAAGCCATTTAAGTCTCTAACCCTCCACATAACCTTAGCTGAATCTCAATCAAATCTTGTTTGCATTTGGTGCAAATTCGGTGGTGCAAAATCTTGAAAAAATTAAATACTTTGCTCACGAGTCTTATTAATAGGAATTCGTAGTCTTTTCTTGCACCAGGTTTTTTGGGATAGGAATAAAAGTGGATTTTAGCCAGTCTTTAGGAATGTAATCGCTATTATATATGTTTAGGTTTTCTTCGTTTAGAAGTTCTAACAATTCTGGAAGGATGTTATCTGAACCAACTGTTTTCAATTTTTTATGCCTTTTATAAATTTTTCAACTTCGGGAATCAATATAATTGGGCCCGGTTCCAGTTGGTTTTTGCTTTCGTCGCCGAGAAGATCGGATATATACTCCGTCCATACTTTACCTAGTTCATCTTTGTTTAAAATTGGATTACTAATTAGATAAATATTTAGGATTTGCGACTTCCTGCAATTTCTTTTTCTCTTTGGTGAAAATAGAATCAATCACCCTTTTTTCTTCTTAGCACAATTTAACCACAATATCACCTTTTTCATTTCTTCTACAGCATCGCTACTTTCTTGTCTACCTTTGCAGTAAAATCCCCTAATATAAAGATAATCTCCTTCTTTTTTGTATAAGACAGCAGTTGCCTTATTTCTGCATAAAACTTTCCGTCTCCCGTTTCAGATTTGTCAGCTGTTGGAGCATATCCTTGAATGATGTTTAAGTTTTTCGGTTTTGCATTAAGCTGTATCATCATTGTTTTGACAGGAAGTATGAATTTGAATAAATTGTTGTCGAATAAAAATGCTTTGCATCTGAAAAGTGTAGTTCCATTTACGTGAAATTTTCATTGTTTGTTTATCTTGTTTATCTAATTCCCAAGACACTCCTACCCAATCTGTCCAACTCTTGATTTATGTTTTGGAGTTTACCCGTTATGTGCATGGTTCTGACGTGCCATGTGTCAGTTTTTATTGGTTTTGTGCAATTTAAGTGTTATTTTATGGTTTTGTGCAATCTGAGTGTATTTGGATTTTTTTTTGTGGGGATTCTTAGCACCCCCAGACCATTCGAGGTCTGCGACCGACTGGGGGTTTTTGTTTTTGTTGTACTGCCATAGTTCTTTGTCTTGAGAAAGTAGAGCGGTAGTTTGTCATTGCTTTTAACCTTGCTGTAGAAACGCCATTATACAACTCTGCTGTTTGGTGCCTGATTTACCGCCTTTTGAAGTTTTCTGCTTGCCGCTTGTGGTCAGTTTTAAACAGCCACCTGCCTCTGTCTAGTGCTAGTTTTGATCCGCCCAGGGTGTTTCATTTGCCCAATACCAATCAAATCTAGAAGACGTTTTCTATCCGCCACCTGGAAAGGCGACCAATGAAGAACTTTTTTAATTTTAATATTTTCTAAAAGGGGCACTCTCATTTTATCGGTTATGCCAAAAAAGCTACGACTTACGGAAAATTTAAAAATTAAACATACAGCTGAACCTAAATGCCAGATGGTGCGTGGATATGCATTCTATGACCTTAGAATGTGTTTAAAGAAAAAAAAGTTTATAGTAATTGTAAATGAAAAAAAGGGGTTTTATTACCAAAAAAAAACAACTATGATAACCAAACTGATAAAGCACAGATGGCTTCGTTAAGTTTAGGCCAAATAATATCCGAATATGCTCCCAAGCAGCAAGGATTCAGAACTCTTTTGCAAACATAAATTAACCGGTGTAGTCTGTAATATAAAATATTTTAAACCAACCAAGATTAAAATAAGGCAGTACTTTTGCTTTAAAATTTATTAAAATTAACAAAAAAAAAAAAAAAGTTAAAACTTGTGTATGCATTTTTTGTGAATTGCTTAAATAAGGAACAAGTACTAGTTGCCTGTGTGATTCTTTTGTATTTACTATTTTTTTATGGACTTGATACAAAATTTTGTATTTATATATTTTTTAAATTTATTACTTAAATATTTAAAAGATGCAAATATTTAAGAATATTGCTACTTTATTTTCAAAATTTAATGCAGATTTAAAAAAATATATATCAAGCGTAATCTAGCGAGGTACAAGGACATGCCTGTCTAGTGATGCTGATATATCAATTGTTTAGTAAGCAGGCCCAAGATAGGTTAATCGCTCGTCGCATACGTGCGGTTTAAGTCTTTTCTGACTTTAGTGCGAGTTCTTTTGTATTTGGTTTAATTTTCCTTTTGTTGTTTTTATTTAGACAAGTAACAAATTTATTTATTTATTTATTTATTTATCAATAAACGGGAAACCCCATTGAAGAATTACAAATACAGATTTTTTTTTACAAAAATACAAATTTAAAAAGTTAACATTCAGCGAACTTACAAATGGATAAATTCTAAACATAAATCAATAAATCATACTTATAACAATCTCCAAACATAAATTAACAAAATAATAAAATATAAACAATATTAACAATTAAAACCTTTAATAAATTAGAACAGCCCAAATATATTTTTCTTAAATCTATTTAGTAAGCCCCCAAAAGGGTCCAGAGATGGATGGTCATTTAAGTATTTTAAGGTTCTGGTCATGAGACCATATTTTCCATAATTGGTGGCATGAAATTTAACTTCAAAGATGTCATTCCTTCTCAACAAGCGATCAGGCACTTTTATAAAGATCTGCTCCAGCAATGCTGGACAATCAATATACCCATTCAACAATTTATAGACAAACAAGAGATCCTTTCTCTTAAGGTGTTTAAAGATAATTCATTATGTACATGAGCAAATCGAAATTGACAAAACCTTATAAACTTTTTCTGTACTCTCTCAATGTTGTCTATATGAACGTTATAATATGAGGACCATACTATGGACGCATACTCCAGTCGGGACCTCACAAATGTATTATCCTAAGTTGTTCAAAAACAAAAGGTATGAAAAAGTCATTATTTAGCTTAGAAAAGGTAAATGCTGTAGTTTAAAATTTGTGTAAAGTTATTGTGTGTTATTTAAGTAACATTTTATTACGAGTACAGTAATAAGTTCGGAAAATAATTATATTTATTTGTTGTTGGTAAACATAAGGGTATCAGGTTTTTACTTATTTACGTATCATAGAAGGTATATGCTAACCTTGGTATTAATTGGGTTATTTCATATGTGTCATAATTCGTAAAAGTATGATTAACAGGAAACTTCTGACCTAATGTGATTTTATAAATAATGATTTTATTTAGATAATACCAAACTGTAAGAAGTAGTAACAATTTGTTTTGTTTATTTTTAAATAGGATTATGTTTTTAATCACCAAAACCAATTTTTGTCCCTAAGGAAAATTCTTTTATTATTGTTATCAAACCTCAAAATTGATTTTTTATGCCAAATTGACTTATTAGTAATCCATTTCATGTACTTAAATTATTAAGAGTTTGTATTCTAAATAAATATCTAATCACAGTAAATTATGCCCAAGAAATTACTTTTATTTTCAAAACAATAACTGTGTTCCCAAATTAGTATATCTCTCACCCGAATAAAACCAAACAACAGCATTTCTTAATTTGGTTAGTTCTAGTTAGTTTTGGTAATGTAATTTTATTGTTTTGTCATAAATTGCATTTTTTTAAATAGTTTGGCTCTCACGAAGCTCTCAGATTTTGAGAATATAACAATTATTTATATGATAACTAAAAGGTGGATAATTTGGTGAATTTTACCCATTTTAAATTAGTATTAATAAGTTTCTATATATTTTTAAATTAAATGTGGTTTTACTTTTATGTAAGGCAGATTATGTTATTAAAAAAAATCAATAATAATTGTGGTAAGTAGATTTCGGGATGCCATGGAAAGAAAATATTTTTAAAATAAACTACTTTTGCTCTTTAATTACTATTTTTACTTATAAGGGTCCACTGGACGATAATAAAAAAGGTTTTCAGTACATTTAAAAATTAAGCTTAAACTATATTAAATAAATTTTAACAGCATGTGCAACATGCTTTAGAGGGAAATGTACGAGAGCTTTCATGAGAAGCTCTTAAGTTTTTATAGAGTACATGTTTTATACGTATATAGCCAGTAAAATAAAACAAATAATATGCTAAATTACTAGTTTTTATTGCATTGCTTTTTAAGGTCAAAATTTAAAAATAATGATATCTAGATGTGTTTGTAATTTAGTTAATAAATATATTTATTATGGATAATTTAGGGTACTTTACATTAGTGCATAGGCCTAAAGCCTTCGTAGACCGTTCTAGAGTTAAAAAATATATATTAAAAAAAGTATTTAAGTATGGAGTCTTGATTATATATACGCTTACTATTGTTAAAAACAAAAAATATATATTTATTTTTATCCGGAATTTTTTATCAAGTTTGGGATTTTTAGACCAAACAATTTTCATAATATTTATATATATATATATATATATATATATATATATATATATATATATATATATATATATATATATATATATATATATATATATATATATATATATATATATATATATTATAATTTTATTTTTATTTTTATGTATATAAAAATTTTACCTATTTAATATATATAATTTACTTTTGCCCTAAACTAAGGGGTTGTATTGTTGTGTAATGGACGGTGAAAACAAAAAATCATAAATAAAGAGAGACAAATACATGAAAAAGAGAATTCTTAGAAATGGTTTTTATTCAAAAAAACAAAAAGGAATTAACACAAAGGCAAATACAAAGAATTTAAGTATGCATTATTGCAATCTTATTAATGTTTAAATTTTTTACACAATAAAAAAACTAGTATATAATACTATTACAATTTCAAAATATTTTAACCCTTAAAAATGAACCCTTGTTAGAGCTTAAAGTAAAAAAAATATTTTCTTATTTCATTTTGCAAGTTTTCAACCCTCCTAAATTAACCCATTATGGCTTAAT
Organism: Listronotus oregonensis; assembly: GCA_019359885.1. NCBI lineage: Eukaryota > Metazoa > Arthropoda > Insecta > Coleoptera > Curculionidae > Listronotus > Listronotus oregonensis. The sequence goes on from JAHBCN010002133.1 coordinate 66,946, forward strand.
TAAAAAAAAAGATATACTTCAAAAAAATTAATTAGCTTAACAGATTTATAAATTAAAAATATTACTGCCTGAAATATTAGCAGTTTCATTATTTTGCAAATTTTCATTCCTAAAAAACCATCCCTTACAACATTGCCATTCTTATAAACTAATTTTATAGATATAAATAGGAAAAAAAGTAAAATTTCATATAAAAATTTATTAACACAAAAATACACTGCATATTTACATACATAGACAAAATAAAATATATACAAACACAATACTGGTATAAAGTTGGCTATTCAAATTTTTGGAAAAAAAATATTGGTTTTTTAAACATATTCCCTTCATTTTTAATAATAGAAACTTTTTTAAAATAATTTTTAGGGTTTGTATGAAGCTACAAAGTTATGAGAATTAAATTCATTTTAATCTTTTAATTTTGAAATGGGGTGAGTTTAAGGGCTTAAATTAGGTGGTGATTTAAACGTCCATATCTCACCAAATATTTATTGTACAGAAAATCTATAAAAAATAAAAATCTTTGTAATCAAAAAAGCTACAATTTGGTACAAAAGCATTTTTTGTATTTTCAATGTTTTTGTTGTTTGTGTTGTGAGTTGTTTTGAGGAAAAGGGCTTTTTTACGAAATTGCGGAAAAGCGTTTTTCACTTTAAGCCCCAATTTTTTTAAATTAGGAATTTTAAATTGGTCAAATTTCTAAGATGTCTTAGTAAAACATGCATATTTTTAGAGTTATTTGCGAAAAACCCATTAAAAATGTCAATGTTTTCCTCGAAAAACTGTAAATTTCAATCGCGAATAACTCGAAAAATAATAATTTAACGAAAAATGTTTAATTAAAATTATTTTTTTATTTCTATAGTTAAAATATAATAAAAAATTGTCACACCCAAGATTTATAAGTATACAAATAGTATTACTTCGTTTTAAGGCAGTTTAAAGAAGACATCCTGTTTTTTATGTTGTTCACTATGACTCTCTCCTTAGATGCATTTCGCCCGCCTTACAGGTCTTGTCAGCTGGGTTGTAGCAAGTGCACAGTGAAAAACAGTTTAATCTTTTAATATAATTCTTGGCGTGTAACAGTTCTGCTAATCAAAGAAAATTGAGTAAGTGAGAAAGAAGTTACAAGAAATATTTTTTAAAAATAAACAGATAGTTAAAGAAATCTAAAAGTTTAGAGCACAGGCACATTTATTTTATTATTGCTAAAATATTAATTTTTTAAAATTACAAATCTCCCAATCAAAATATTTTTTAAACTAACATTATTGTTATAGTTACATTATGTAACTACTTAAGTATTAAAATCGAAGACCCTAAAACTTGACCTAAAAGGCCTCTACCAATCTTTACACATTTGAATGACCTAATAAGTTCTTGTTAAAGCATGGGATTAAGTTAACATTTTAAACACAAAATAATTTTACCCAATTATGAAAATCCTACATGCATACAACACCGTATTTTATGTAGTTTCAAATTGCGATCCAGAATATATATTTAAACAACAACTACTTCTAAAACATACTTATTCTACACCCACTACGATATTGAAAGTATTCACGTTAAAATTTAAGCTTAAAGCTTTCTTAAAGTAGTTCCACGCTATTTTATTTGCGTGAAAAAGCATCTAACAAAAAGCTTTTGCAAAAGCTCTTCAAAATATTGAATAAGTAAAAAATGTAGCATGCCATTCAAAAATTATATTTTTCATTCTGCGGAAAGAAGATTATAATACTAAGTTAGTATTTGTAACGCTGTTTAATGTTTATTTAATACTGATATACATTAATTGGTCATTTGTTAATTTACGCTTGTTTAATGGTGTTCTACTTGTAAAAAAATGTTTATAAACGTGTATTTTTCTTAAAAATACACGCGTTTTTTAGCAATAATTTTGATAAAACTTAGATTTAAACATGAATTAAACAATAGTAGTAAGGTTTCTACTGAGTGTTGTCGATTTTTTATTTTTTTGGTTATTTACCGACTTGGTTAATTGTCAGTTCTTGAATCAATCAAAGTCTATCGACTAATTTTATATGATGCTGACGCAACACTTAAGACGTGCAGATATTTAAAACGCTACGGTCAAATATTTGCAAACTTTTACTAAATAATTTTAACTTTAAACAATAATTTTTGGTTTATTATTCTTAATAAACTATTTATTTAAACACATGAATGGGTAACAGACGTCAACGCCATCTACTGACCAAAGGCGAAGCATACTCCTCTCAACTTACGGTGTCAAAGACTTGCCGAGCTGAAATAATGTTACAAACGTTTGGAAATGTATGCCCAATACTTGTACGGACTATTAACAATAGTGTAGTTAATTCTTAACTAACTTTGTAGAGATTTCTACTGATCAAAGGCGAAGCATACTCCTCTCAACTTACGGTGTAAGTTAAGAGGAGTATGCTTCGCCTTTGGTCAGTAGATGGCGTTGACGTCTGTTACCCATTCATGTGTTTCAATGCGTACTGAATAAGGTATTAGGATTTTTAGAGATGTCGTTAGGTGAAATCTCAACAAAGTTAGTTAAGAAATTAACTACACTATTATTTATTTAAATATTATGATAATTGATATTTTTTTTATTTGTTAGGATTAAGAAATGAAAGAAAAGCACCAGATAATGTTTATATCTTCCTGGGGTCCTAAATTAGTTTTAATTTGAAGTACCAGGTACCAGAACTCTTGTCCAAATTAATGCCCCAAAAACAAAATTATGTTCTTTGTCGTAAAAAAAACTACCAATAATTATTTTTTACATATAAACGTTAAACTTCTACAGATCAAAGAATCTTTTAAAGTTTTTGGCGTTACTTAAAAAAATATCTTAACTGTACAAGCATTTTTTATTTATAGTCAAAGTAGCTTCAAGAAAGCTTGGATTTTTCTTTCGAGCCAGAAATTATTTCTTTTCCTTTTCTAATCTTTGTACTCTGTATGTATCTCAAATCCTTGGCAATGGCGTCCAACATAATTTCTATTCTCACATTACACGAGAACTTACCTCTCATGTTCGGCAATAAGCTGTGGAGAACCTGTTGCTACTTTAAAGTTTTTTTTTGCTCTGAGAAATAAGCCAATAATATTTAATCTCTAGCAAATTCTAAAAAAGTAGCACTTCTTCCATACTTTCATTCACAATTCAAGGGGGATGCTCCAAACTTCTCACTTTGTAAGTTTCTTCATTACCTGACTGTCCTCACTCTGAAATATCTGCTTGTAAAAACTATTTTTTATCTTTATTCAGATCTTTGGGTTTTGAGGTAATAAACTGCCGCCTATTTTACTAAAGGCACCCAAGGTATGATAGTAATTAGGCTTTAAGCTTTTGTTGACTGTCCCCAAAATATAAAGTGGAGACAAAATAAGAAATATACGATACGAAGTCAGTTAAATGAAAGCAAAGTTGCGAAAAATGATGCTTATCAAAATGCCACCATGAAAGTTTAAAAATTTCGAATACTTCCGAAGACTTAAAAAAAAAGAACATTCGCAATTTTATTTTTTTTAATTACTTTATTTGCCTGGATATACCAAAATAAATTTCACATTCTTTTTGCTACTTTTTCTGTTCTACAAGACAGTGTTATCAGATTTACACACCGACGTTTCGTCTTTGAGCTGCCATCATCAGTTTTTTTTAAGACGATCCTGGATTTTTAATAACTTATTTTAGGAGCTTTTAAGGTATCAAAATACTATATCGCACTTATTTGAAAAAGGAATTTTAATGATTTCCTGGTAAGATATTACCAAAAGTCTATTCTCTGTCTCTCTCTAACACATGATTTCTTATGAAAATTGACATCAATATGAATTTTTCGAATAAGGGCGAAACATCATTGGTTTTTGGGACCTTAGAAGCTCTTAAAATCAGTGATCTAGGGCCGTGATTAAAAAAACAAAGTCGATGATGGCGACTCAAAGACGATACGTCGGTGTGTAAATCCAATAACACTGTCTTGAAAAAAAAAAAGTAGCATTAAAAAAGTTAAATTTATTTTGTTATATATAATCAAATAGAGTGATAAAAATAAAAATCGCGTTTATTTTTTTTCCAAACGTCATCGGAGGTAATACAGAATTTTTAAACTTTTTTGGCGGCATTTTAATAAGCATCAAATTGCGCAACTTTGCCCCCATTTAACCAACCTCGTGTCTCTTCAGGTTTCCGAGATCTGAATGATAAGGCTTGAATTTGGGATACCCTGTACACTATTATGTTAATCCGAAGTTCAATTCAAGGTTTAACTGCTTCAGAAAATATGACTACTATAATATTTTTGTCATTAATATAATTTAAGAGAATATACATTTTATTTTACTAAAAAGTACGCGAGCAGTGCAAATATTCTTGAATAAGAATTTGAACTTATACTAATTTTAAATATTTTAAGAAAAAAATATCAAAAAAAGTAATTAAAATGTTATGTTTTTTACAAAATTTAATCTTGAAACTTCAAGAAAAAAAATAATTTATAAATGGGTTTTTTTAAATGATGTCAAATATGTAATTGATAACACAGGTCCACAAAAAAAGTGCGTGCTGGGTGTCGGACTAAAATTTTTAAATTATTTTTTCTAAATTCAAATCTGAAGTCAAAATTGGGGGTCAAAAAGCAAAAAATCAATGAAAGCCAAAAAACCTACATGGTACATTTACCGGCAGAAATCTGCTACCAGGGAATGTTTGGACTACGACTATATAAACTATAAGAAATACAAAAAAATTCATTAAACAAAAATAGAGCCTTTTAAAATGCCTATGTAAAAAGTAATATAAACATTTTTGATAAGATAAATAATAAAGGGAATATAAACGAAAATGTAGTTTTGACAAAAAATTTCAGTCCAAAATGGGAAATTTTTGTTTTTTTAATTGTTATTTTTGATTTTTTTTATAATAAATCATTCATTTTATTTATTTAAATTTTAAATCACTAAAAGTTTGCAGAAAAAATCAAAAATAAAAAAACTGTAATTTTCAAATTTTTTCCAAAGGTATACCTTAAAAAATCCTGAAAATTCTGCTTTTTGAGTATAACTTGAAAAATTTTGCATTTAGACAAAAAGATTATATAACTTAAATTAAATGTCTTGTAAAATACGTAGTTTCTGTCAGTTTCGTGTTTTTTTATGTAGTTTTTAAGATACTGACGTTTTAAATAAATTAAAAATCGTTAATATCTGGAATTACGCCTTTTCTCGATATCTTGCTAATTATCCTTTAATTTAAACCTTCAGATTCATGTTCTACGGAAAAAAATACGCCAAAAATTCTAGTCCGACAACCAGCACACATCACTTTTTTTGTGGGCCTGTGTAATTTATAATAAATAATAAAAACAAGATATTATTGATGACGTTTAACGGCATTTTCTGTCAACCAGGACAAAACTTTAGTTTTTAGGACACCGTTTTTTAAACCATAGATTAACACGACATTGTACAAGTGGCCCTTTAAGAGCAAACAAAGATTTTTTTTTCGTTGCTAACTCTGTGTATTTTATAAGCATGACCGAATCCATAGTGCGACGGAACATTTTAAATGGTACATGTCTTACTAACGTCAACAATTTTGTCTATAATGGATTTGCTAAAAATGCTAAAAAAAATTACAAGGGATTTTTAAGAAATTGCCTTGCCTTTTCCTAATAAACTTTGTACTTAAACTATTTTTTTTAACTAATTGAAACTTTTTTCATACGAGTTTTTTTTACTTTACGTACACTGAAAACTTGTTCTATATTTACCTTTATTTTAATTAGGCAACTTATATTAAAATTATATTTGTAGCAAATTGCTTTTCACTTTAACTAGCGCAATAACCACGGATTTAGCGTTGTATTTTATCGACCATAAAATTTTACAAGCTATGCATAACACGCCGCAAAAGAACTTGAAAGCTCTATGCATTCAGCCTGTACAGCCTTCTCACAGTTTTCACTGATGCCTTTTGTTCGACACATTTTCGCTCGGCTAAAAATAACACACTATATCCACTTTAAAAAAGCTTTAAGCTGCTGAATCCTTTGATATTTTTCCTGTAAGTACTAAAGTTATATAAAGAGATGTGTACGTTATATATACTGAGTGATATAGTAATCGGAATATGGACCTAATGAAAACAAATATATTTAGAGTTTTTTATATATGTTTATAAAAGAACTGTAAGCCAATGATTAAAATTTTTAATTCATTTATAAGTAACCTAGTTAAGTAGAATTCTACAGTGGGATGGGCTTCTACATTTTCTAAAAAATGGTGATGTTCGATTAAGTTATCTCTTGGGCGGACCTAGAGCCATAAAAGACACCAATACCATGATCATGTCCCCTTTCAGCAATTTTAACTTTGTCTGCATAATAAAATACACATCACTGACTTGCTATCGTTGAAAGTAGAGTAACATCTCTTTAAGCTAGCAAAATCAGGCCACGTCCCTGGTATTCCGTCAACATACAGGCTCGTTTTTGTTTAAGTCCTTTCTGTATTTGGGCATCTTAAAGCTATGCTTGATAACAGTTTGCAACAATATTTGAACTTTTATACTGTGTTTAAGCAACTTTCCGAAAACTTGCTGTCTTATCTACCCTGGCCAACGTAGACACTTCTTATTGATGTCTTAAAGCGATACTGATACATGGACAAAGGGAATACTTCTATTACTTCCCGCCTGTCCTGGTTTGGTATACCGATAGATAAAAGACGGATGAAGTGAAGGCTAGTATATTTCGGACAAGATTCAGATCAACTTTTAATTTACTAAAACGAAAACAAGCCAAGAAATCATCAGGCGAAAATAAATACTATCGAAGTATGTTTTCAAAATAACGCGAAAAGCGGATATTGCAACTAAGCCATACACATTATCGGAGATATTCCAGCTGCTCTGAAAACTTTTTTATTATTAATTTTACGATAAAAAGATCTGCATGGCCTAAAACCTAAAGTACAACTATCAGATATTAAATTTTTTCAGGCGTATAGGGGGTTTGTCAAAAAGTATAAATTTTGCCCACAGGTAAAAAAATCTTTATTTTTGACAATTTCGAAAATTGTTGAAAAAAGTTGATAAAAACTAAAAACCACGTTTAAATATGCAATTACACCCATTTACGATAAAAAAATATTTTTTCTTGTTTGAAATCTATGTCTACAATAACAATGCAAATTTAATTGTAGTTACATTTAATTTAGGATGCTCTGACATAGAAATAAATTGTTGAGAGCAAGAAATGTTCTACAGCGACCATCAAACCGCGTTAGAATTTATAAAGGATATAAAAATGGTGTTATAAACTTGTGTTTTCTTCATTTATAAGTAATGATGTAAAAAAATTGTAAAAAACAACAGAATTTTTTATTGAAAGTAGGTATGATTGCATATTTAAACATGGTTTTTGGTTTTGATTATTTTTTTTAACAATTTTTAAAATTGTCAAAAAAAAGTTACTTTACTCATGATCACACAAAATTCCTACTTTTTGACAAACATTTTGGGTTTTAGACCATGTGGAATTTTTTAAAAAGAATAACTGTTTTTCGTAACATTAGTAATAAATAGGTTTACCATATGGTTCCAACTTACTAGGATATACAATTTTTATTTATATATATATATATATATATATATATATATATATATATATATATATATATATATATATATATATATATATTTTAAAAAAAATTTTTTTTTTTTTTTTTAAAAATTTTTTTGTTTACCCAGTTACTTAAATAATTAAGAAAACAATTGTTATAGATTGTACCCTTATTTTAGATCTTTTTATGCAGTCATGTATTTAACTGCATTCAAAGTAATTAACTGACATAATTTATGAATGTATGAATTGCACCTACTTATTTTATATCTGATGTTCGCTGTTATTAAAACCTTTTTTTCTAAAATACAAAATTTTATTTTTTGCTTTAAAGCTTTTTTTAGCTACGTTTTAAATATAATTGAAGATAATATAGAACAAAATATAAAACAACATGGCTGAAGGACTTCGGTTGAGGCCATTTAGGATACCAATAAATAACTTTTTAATAACAGTCATTAATATAAAATAACACTTTGTTGAAATAAAAAATTTTTTAAGTAAAAATTTTTAATAACTAAATGTTTTAAAAAATTTTAAATATTTAAAATTTGAAATTTTTTTTAAAAAGCTTTATTTTAAGTTGCTACTTAAATTAAAAGTTTTATAGAAAAACCTGTAATGGTAATAATTAAACAAAAGTTAAATACTATAATCGTAACAATCAGGTTTTGATTTTTATTTAAATACCGACAACAATGTAAATACTGCACTTTTACTTGTTTAGTTCGCCGCTATTGTGTAAACGTACCTCAAATTCAATAACCTAAAAGATCAATATCAACCGACGATGCCGCTACAATTTAATGTAATAAACTCTATAAATTTCTACCTGTCGGAAGACAAGGTATAAAACACCAGAACAGCGATCCTAGGTTACTATACGTCAAGTCCTTTAGGGGTAATGAAGTTAAAATTCTTTAGATTTATGAAGGTCTGTTTAAAGTTATGGGATTGAATTTGAATTTCGGCAGATTTTATTTGACACTAAATTTAAATTGGGTGTTACTAATATTTTAACGTTTTTATAGTTTTAAAAAACAAACAGAACCTTTATAAAATTAGTAAGATGACTCTTTCATTTGTCCCTCTATATGTCAAAAACATTTTTTCTAAAAACGTAACATAGCAATTTAGTATTTTTTTTTATTATGAGATTTTGTAACGGGCGATTATATTGGTATACAAATATTATTATATATTTTTATAATAAAGTAAGTAAAAAAGTTTTACTGTTTGTATTTCGTAGGATATCCTAAAGGGCTGTAGTTGGTAAATTTTGGGAACTCACAGCTTACAATGTGCAGAAGTTCTAAGCATTTTTCACAAATCTTCCAGGACTCTAAAATTAAATTTTAATTTAAAGTTGGTTTTGAGTAAATAATGTTAAAAATATAAATGTTTTTGTGTCATTTGTGTTAAGTTACACCTTTACTAAAAATACTGACTTTTATAAGATCATTATTACAAATTAACTTTTAAAATTTAATAAAAGTTTTTTGTTACATCTTTTTTTTTGCAAAAAAATAGAATTTTTTAAATACCTTTAACCTCTATTTAAAACCAAATGTTTGGCTACCACCGTTTTATAGACTTTTTGACAAAAATCATTTATTTTCTTAATGTCCGGTAGAAAACTATAATGGAGCGAGCCTTACCTCACCAGAGTACTATAACATATGTCTATATAGGGTGTCCGGTAACTTCGGTGCAAACTTTCGGGAGCTTATCGGGATGTCAAAATAAGTCTAGTGTTTACTATAACTTTTTCCTATAACGGAATACGGATGTAAAAGATTTACTGATAATTCATATTTTTTTTAACTTTAAACCACTCTGTATAATTAATACTTTTGGGATTTTTTAGATTTATTTTAATTGCATGGACGGGTTTAAAAAGTAGAAAATGTTTGACAGTGTCTTTAATTCAAGAAAATATATTTTAGATACTCTTAAATTTACAAAAAAAATGTATTTTAATTTTTTAATAAGTTATGTTTTAATATATATATATATATATATATATATATATATATATATATATATATATATATATATATATATATATATATATATAATATATATATATAATATATATATATATATATATATATATATATAATATATATATTATATAATTAATATATATATAATAATAGTTATTTATATAAAATTAATTTTGTCAAAAGTTATTAGTCAAATGATTGAGGACCTTTCCCGTGGTCAGCTAGGTCTCCAGATCTCAAACCATTGGACTTATTTTTGTGGGGTTATTTAAAGGAATTAGTTTATTCAACGCCAGTTAATACCAGAATATTTCGCCATTTTTGTATGAGAACCAGTCCGTTTCTAACTTCCTTAAAACGTTAAAGAGCACATTGTAATGTCGATTTAACGATAATAATTCCTTTAAGAGAATCCCAAAATTTTATTGAATTATACAGAGTGGTTTAAAAGTTAAAACCAAGAATTTGAATTGTCAAGTAAATCTTTGCGATCCTGTTACTCCGTTAGGAGGCGCTGTGGAAAAAGTTATATGAAACACTAGACTTATTTTGACATCCCCTATAAAGTTCCAAAAGTTGGCCCAGAACTTATCGGACACCCTGTATTTATATATTTTTTTATTTAGTTTAAACAGCCTGGTTTTTGTTATACATGTAGTCGGTTTTTTTAAGTTTAGCTATTGTCTGTGCACAATATTGCTAACATGTTTAATGTTTGTAAAGAATAAGCAACGGTAATACCACTATGGAAAACGTATGTTTTTTAGGCTTAAATTTTTTTTAATGTTATTATTTTTGCAACATTAAAATCTAATTTAATGAAATTATTAAGTTATAAAAATTATACTTGTAAAATTGTATTAATGTTATATATGTATTACTTTCTATTTAATGAACATACATTGAAAACTTTTATTTTATAAATACGGCTAATTTAAAACCAAAAGAATAGTGCAGTAGTTTTACTTTAAATTAAATTAAAATAATAAATTCTAACTGTCTTTGCAAGTTTTAGATAGTTTTGTATACACTATATTAAACTATGGTGGTGGTTGTAGCCTTATTTAAAGAATATTATGCCAAACTTTTGCGACAAACATAATAATAATAAACCAAGGAGTGTCAAACATGCCTTAACGTAATTTTTAGTTATACGGTGTAAATAAAAGTGCACGCACTTGGTTAGTCCTAGCTTTATAGCATCATTAAACAAAACCCTATTTAAACGAAGTAATTATTAGCCATGAAATGGTGACTGTAGAATAAAAATAACATATTGAAATAAGAATAGATAATGTTATAACATACCTTTTTGGTAAAAGACCTATTAAAGCAATATATTTTTAATATTTAAAAGTTTACACAATAGTTGTAATGTGTTAAAAAAAAGTAATATCTCATTCCAAATATATCCAAAGTTAGAACCCTAAAAAAACTTAAATTTAATATTAATTATTTTTTATTATTAATTAAGTTTTTTAATATTTGATTATCTTGTAGTTACAAATCTTTTTAAAATTTTTAAGTAAACTAAAATAAATTATAAAAACCCTTTTATTAAGGTAAAATACTTTTAATAATAAATTATACCTAAGTTGCATAAAATTCGTTTAAATAAATCTTTCATATATCTCAATTATTGCCTGCCTATGCTATTTATACCTTGATCGATATATCCGTATATGTAATAATTTAATAATAAACATTTGTAAAATCCCACGTAAAAGCAAATTCCCGATTTAATTAATTTAACCTTGTAAGAAAATAGATATGAGAAAATAAACTAAACATTGAATATTATTACCTTAAAGCTTAAGAAAAAGACAAGGTTTTATAGCCTCTTGTATGGTATGTTGGATTCGTTTTTAATCGGTTCGTAAATTAAAATAAATAAAATAAATTTATTAAAATGTAATAATGTTAATTTACAAAAAAAATAAAAGTAACACTGGGGTTACATTATACTCAATGTGTAATTTTTTGCAGAGTAAATTTGGAATATTAACATATACACTATACTTTAAACAAATATGAGATTAATTGTGCGTAATATTTTAAAATAACAAAAAGTATGCCATAAAAGGAAAACAAAGAAAATGATAAAAATATTTGAAGAGCTCCCATTCCCAAACGAACCATCATAATTAGGTATGTTATGAAATTGGTGCGTAAATTAAAAAAATAATAAGTTTTTATGCAAAAAGAAAACTACAACGTGCAATGCTCTGTTTGGTATCCAAAATAAAATCGCGAATTCATTACAAAAAGATGGTCTCCTTATAAATCAAAATTTATAACAACGGTTAAATATTTTAAAATTACTTAAAAAAATTCTTTAGATTGAAAAATGGTAATAAGATACCTGGGAAAACTCAAAGAGTAAAACTTTTTGACAATATTAAAAAAAAAGTTTAGCAAATTTTATAAAATATAACAAAAAAAAATTGTATAGTCCCACTAAACGTTTAATCAGTTATGTCTTATATTTTTATATATTTAATATTAACTTTCTAAATATTTCAAAGTACTTTTATGTAAATAACTCAATTTATCAAATCATTTTTGTTGATGTTGAAAAGCCAATTAATTAAATGTTTTAATTGGCAAATTAAGTCACAAAGTAATTTGTTAATTGACCTCAAGTAATTGGGTTTTAATTAAAGACAAACCAAAAAAAGGGTTGAACTTTTAACCACCAGTTTTATCTTTTTTGTAAAAATTTGTTATTAAATAAAATACAAAATACACTGCTGTACAGATATATAAATTTTTAAAGTTGGTTAATGTATTTATTGCAAGCTCAACACCATAAAATTAATGAAATTTGGCCTTAAACATTAAATAATTTTAAATACAAATAAAAAGACAAATTAAAAACCAGATAAAATATGAGCTAATATTGCATTTTAAACTTAAAAAAGTAAAAACTTACGAAAGAAAACGTTTAATAATGGGCCTATTTGAAAATATAAAAAAAATCAAGAAAAACCTTCGAGTTTATTGCGTTGTTCTTTTTTTATATTTAAAATCAGATTTTGACCGTTTTAATCTTAAGGAAAATAAAGTTTTTTTATTTTTAAAATAATAAAGTCATAATAGTACTTCATAATAAACAAAAAAGCTAATATTATAGTTTTTGTGGTGGGTGTTGTTTAATACATTTGCTCTATTCTAAAAATAACTTTCTATATTTACTTTAAAAATTTACTAAGCTGAACATTGGAAACTATATTTATTTACAGTTAAAATATAAGAAGTTTAAAGCATATAGGAAATATTATTTTATGAGATATATTGTATTTATTTAGAGCAATCATAGGTTCTGTACTTGAATTAAACATTTAATTTTTTTAACATCAGTAATTTCGGAAATATTTTTTACATTTACCCAGTGTTTGTATAGTTTCTTTTTTAAATATGTATTATTTAAACTAGTAATATGTACTGTTGGTGTCGGGTTTTAAAAAATTTAAGCCGTGCTCCTGCAATTCCAAATAGTTCTCTTCTCTTCTTCTTCTTCTTCTTCCTGGGAGCCGTCTTTCACCACCGGAGGCAGCGCAGCCTCTTGAGCTTTTTGTATCTAATCTCCCATTGTCTTTTATACCAATCCTTTCATTAGTTTTGTTCCTTCTACAAGTCTGTATAACCCCGAGACTGGTTGGTTACTATATTCCTGTGGGCTCATTTTCGGTTGCCCAAATAATGCTTGTCTTTTGTGAATTAAAGCTTCACATTCACAGGCTGTTTCTTTCCCTTCGTTGTACATTCTACAACTTGGATCCCCGTTTGTATGACCCTTAGTAGTTCTTTCTTCTGTTCTTTTGGATGGACCCCTTATGATGCTTTTTCTATGTCTTACTCTACTGAGGTTTTCCAGTTTTTGGTCCAAAGTATGATGTGGATGATCCATGTCTCGCATGCTCATCCGCTCTCTATTCTCGAATGTCCTGGTACTCACAGAAGAGTTACCCTGTTGCGTTCTCCCAGAATCTCCAGTTCTTTTTGGTATTTCCATGTCAGCTTGGACGTCACCTTGGGGTTTACTAGTGCCCCTAGTGATGCCTGGCTGTCTGTTATTATGCAGATCCTTCTGTTTTTATAAGCCCTCCTGTTATTTTCTCTTGCACAGTGCAGTAAAGCATATGTTTCTGTTTGAAATACAGTACTGTGTGTTCCTAGTGGAATGGATAATTGTGAATTCCTCATTTCACTGTACACGCCCGCTCCAGTTCTCTGTCCGGTTTTGAAACCATCCGTATACCAGATGATGTCTCCAACCGTGCCGGGGAGATCCAAATACTTAAATATGCAATTACTACAGTTGATGGCAGCTCTTAGACAATGCGAGGTTATACCACTAGGAACGTTATGCAAATAACTACTTCTTCTGCACGTACAATAAAAGACTATGCCCAATTCGCAGGCTGTTAAAAATGTTAAAAACTTTAGGTAAAAACTGACACGAGAATTTCCATAATTTAAATTAGTTTTTAATTTTCTCAAAAAGATTAAGAACAAGAAATGTTTGTCCATTAGTTAACTTGTTTTATTTTTTTTTAATTTTTAATAAAAATTTTATGTATTAAATGTCTGAAAACAGCAGCATTTTTGCTTCTCATTAAAACCGCATTGAAGGTGTTATTTTAAGAAAGAAAAACAAGTCAAGTAAAAAAAGTTTTATTGTCTTTAAGATGCAATGTCTAATTTCTTTGACCTTAGTCCACAACTCCTTATCGAGTGTCCGTTTGACCACGCAAAAATCGCCAATTTAAAATAAATTTAGCCTTTTAATTGTGCTTTCATATGCCAAGAAAGTGTATCGCACGGGTATGCGACAGGACGTAAAATCAAATAGCTGTTATTATTTTGCTAGTGTGCTCTTTGTGGGTAAACTTTAATAATTACTACTGTCTGTTATGCTACTAAAAGTTGATAAGTAAACAGAACCTAATTTAATACGTTGGATGATAGCGTCGATTTGCGATAATCGATATTTGATTTTTTAAATTTGGTTTTTTCCTGGTATTTTTTTTGTTACTTTGTCCCATAACTTTTTTTCTGCGGATCTTGGTATAAATAAAATGGCATAAAAAAGAAAGCCTATTTTACGACCTTTAAAACGGTGCCTGCTGAAAGTATGTACAATGAATAGTAACCAAGATGTGACATTTCATCAAGTTAAGGAAGTAGTCCCCATTCTGTGGTATTGTATGGAATAAAATAAAACACTTTCTTTCACCACATAATTTGTTTTATTGACAAATTTTAGACTTTTAGAGATTATCAGCCCAAATACAATATAACTTATAAAAAAGATGTATAGAAGGCCCAGTATTACAAAAAAAATAACAAATTTTATTTTAATATTTAAATATTATTTAAACATAGAAGATGGTCTATAACCTGGTAATAAAACAAATTATGTGATAAAAGAAAGTGTTTTATTTCATTCTATACAATACCACAGAATATTGACTACTTCCCCGAGTTTAAAATGTCATATCTTGGTTACCATTAATTCTACATACTTTAACAAGGCACTGTTTTAAATATCGTAAAATAGGCTTACTTTTTATGCCATATTGTTTACACCAAAATCTACAGGGAAAAAGGTAATAAGACAAAGTCTAAAGAAAAACGTTGAAAATAAAAAAAAACCATTAGAGCTAACTAACCAGAGTATAAAAAATCATATCTCGATTACTACTCCTAAGGACTTTTACCAAAAACTGTTTTAAAAAACTTAATACCATCTTATTTTTTCTGTTAAGCAATACCTATACCAAAGTTTACGTAGAAAAAATTTATCGGTCAAAATTTAAAAAAGAAAAAAATGCATTTTTGTTTTTTTGCTTTGTTTTTTAAATGTATGTTTGTCAAAACTTTTTTTTGCCCATAGTAACTGACATTTCAATAGCAATTTAATTTTTAACAACTTTTTTGTTTACGTATGTAAAAAAAGTGTATAGAATTTAAGTTAAAATTAAAAAAAAACTGAAAAATAGACAAAATCAGCCTTATTTAAAAAATTCTTTCCTTAAAATGGTAGCACTGGACGGTTTTTTCATATTTTAGGATAAATAGAACCAATAAAACAATAAAACTTCTTTAACGTTGTACTTTTTTTTTGAGATAGTCAATAGCCTCCTGGTAAATAATGTAATATAATAAAAACTGGACAACTTTATGGCTTAAGAATTTTATATAATTTTGAGACCTTAACTTTTATTAAATAAACCTGACTCTATAAATTTTAATATTTTTGACCTTATTTCTCCTGAAAACATGACATGTATAGCAACATTGGTGCGCTATTATATTTTATTTTCGTATTTGTCTTTTGACAAAATATAAAAATTTATAGCGCGCATTTGCCGATATTGGCCTTTTGTGTTATTGAATTTAGGATACCTTTGGCGATACGAAAAAAGGCAATAAATAGAAATTGTGTTTTGATATTTGAGTAGTCAAGAGTGTCGGAAAGTGCTAAAAATCAAATTAGTGTAATATTATTAAACTATAAATAATAAAAGAGGTCCCTTATTTATTATAAACGCTTGTCAAAAGCCTACCATACATAAAAAGTATTTTAAGTAAACAAAACCTAATTTAAGAAAAAAATATTTTTTACAATATATTCAAAACCATATATTTTGTTACTAAAAATTTTACAGTTTATTTTAATCTTACTATACTGTGTGACATAGAAATTGCAACACCCACAATATGATTTGCCCCTAATTTTTTGTCGGTTAATTGCTTTTATAAAGTGTAGTAAACAATGACATTTTTGTGTCAATTTATTTTAAAATTCCAGACTTTTTCAAATATAACAAAAAATATGACCAGCTTTTATTATCATTTTTTATTAGGATTTGCTTAGAATCATTCAGTCACTTTCCGTTCATCGTCAATTAAGTAAACTTAAACGTGTTAGAATAGCAGGTCTACAAGAGGGTGGGAAGTCATTTCGGGAAATTGGAAGAATCGTTAACCGGGATGCTACAACAGTAATGCAGTGTTGGCAAGTGTGGTCTATACATCGTCGCAGTACACGTTATAGGGGCACTGGGGCTTTAAGAAGAACCACAGATCGTGAAGAACGGCTCTTAAGAGTTAGTATTCCTAGAGACCGTTTCAGGACTACAAGAGCAATTGGACATAAGTGGATGGTAGTTACGGGTCGACAGATATCCTTAAGATCGATTTATTGATGAATTAACACGTATGGGCTACAATCATACCGTTTTCGGCTTGTATTGCCATTGACCAATAGACATAGACAGCTACGTCTGGTATAGTGTCAAGAACAGGCTCGATGGAATGAGTTGTTTGAAGGCTTATAATGGTCGTAGAAGAGTTCGTCGAAGACCTGGAGAGAGACGATAAATTTAATTTTGCGTAGAGCGCAAGATGGCGCGTACTAGAGGCTTTATGGTATAGGGTGCCATAGCAATCGGAAGCAGATCACCTCTAGTTTTTTTAGACAGAAACCCAAACGCCCAGTCTTGTGTTGCCAAACCTTTAACAGCTGCAAAACCGAATTTTTCAGCAGGACAATGCAAGACTACACACAGCTGCAGTTACAAGAGATTTTCTCCGACAAGCTCTTTTGCCATGGCCTGCAAGATCACCAGACCTATCCCTTATTGAACCTGTATGGGACATGATGGGTAGGAGGCTAAGCCGGTTGCCACATTTTATGCTGGACGTATAACGTTTACGTTATAAAGTAAGATTGTCCTGGGAGACCCTACCACAGGCAGATATTGATCATCTAATTCGCAACAATGCCACGAAGAGTTACAGACTGTCAAGACTTACATGGTGGCGTAACACACTTCTAATTTTTAAATAGTTTGGTTTTTTTTTTGACATTACCATTAATGGTTCATCTTATTTGCCCCAATTTTATTAATTTTATAATTTATTAACACTTATAAATTTCTAAATCACTTTAAGGGAACAAAAAAATTAAAATTTATAAACGTTTTGGTGAGAAATTAGTTATGTTACTATTTCCGGGATATTGAAGAAAGTATAAAATATGCAAAAATTAGGATGTTTTTTCAATTTTGTCAATAAAAATTGGTTAAGAATAGTTTTCAAAAAGTGTATTTAATTGACTAAAAAAAATATTTTTATTAAAATATGAATCATACCAAACACAGTTATAAAAATGATGGCCAAGTTTCTTTCCAAAATTCTCGACCTCTTTAAAACTCTTGTTGGAGATTCTATCTGCTAGGATCATAGTAATACCACTTTCGACTTTACGAGAAGTGCTTTGAACATCGACTTTTTTAACAGTGTAATTTCAAAAATTTTAGTATTAAGCTGTGTAATAAACATTATATTTAAATTACTTATATCTTTTCCAACATTTTTGTTTATGAATATCTTTATATAAAACTTATATTTTTTCGAATGGACCCTTTTGTTTTCGTATGTAACTGCTAATGGGTATCGTTTCTATATTTTTAATCGCCATCTTTTCAAAAACCAACAACAATGATAAGTATATGATATAATGACGATTTTATGTTAGAAATGGCTGGCAAAATTCAAATCTTAAAAAATATAAAGAGTGTTCCATTTAAAATATGATAACTACGCCACTTCCGTTTACACAGGAAGTAAAAAGCAGGTGTTATTATATTTAAACTTTTGGCTTTCATTGACACTATATATATCTTTCTAAATTTTAAAGGCAATATATTTTTATTTATGACAATAAAATGCTTAGTAGTGATTCCGTTCTTACCCGGTATAGGAAGCAACATTTTTTACACGTGTAAATAATTTCTGGATATAATACTTATTCATACAACACAAACAATATAAATATCCTTTTTCTGCCACGTGTTGCTTTTAAAAGCGCCTTTTTATTTGTTCGTAAACTTTTTACTGATAGCATCGTTTAATACAGAAATACCTTTTAACGAAAGTTTTATATCTCTGTACCTCCTTCGTGAAACGTACGAACTTTAAACTAAAAGTACAGCTTTGTGTGTTAAAACCTCCGCAAAATTTGTTGGTGAAACTCGTTATCTAAAAGAGTTTCACTAACTTTTTATATCATATTTTGAAAAGCATAGGAATTCATTTACAAATCTTAAAAAAGATAAAGCTACAAAGTATTTAACGTGAAAATATGGGTAAATACTTTAGTTTAAATTTATTAGAAAATACATTTGATTGACAATCATGTCAGTTATTCGGTTAAAGTGTTAAATTTACATATTTTTCTTTATTAAGTAATATGGTAAAAATAATACATAAATACAAAAGACAAATATTCTTGTCAAAAATGGAGTATTTTAAAAACACCTGTTTAAAATATGACAAGAAAAATATAATACCAAACTCATAAAAAATGTACCCAAATAAAAAAATACAAGACTTATTCAAAAAAGAAATTTAGAAAAAAATTTAATCTTTAAAATATATGTTACAGATTGGTCCATTTATTAAGGGCCTTATTTTTTCTCGGAAACTATAGGTTATACGAGATAAAGTTTTCAATAAAACTTGTTCGTCGTAAATTAACCTTTATTATTATATTACACAGCCCAACAGTCATTTTGGTGCCGAAAAAGTAAGAACTGAACTTATATATTTCTGATGCGCTGATTTCAAAAATATCTTCCTTTTTTTCGTAGCAGCTCTAGTTTTTAAGATAGCCTCTTATAGAATGGGACATTTTTTTAATTCTATGGATTTGAAGATATTACTATTACTATTAGTTTTACCAACAACAAAAAAGAAAAAGTATTAATTAGGCATTTATTTACATTTTTGTATGTATATATATATATATATATATAAAAAAAAAAAAAAAAAAAAAAAAAAAAAAAAAAAAAAAAAAAAAAAAAAAAAAAAAAAAAAAAAAAAAAAAAAAAAAAAAAAAAAAAAAAAAAAAAAAAAAAAAAAAAAAAAAAAAAAAAAAAAAAAAAAAAAAAAAAAAAAAAAAAAAAAAAAAAAAAAAAAAAAAAAAAAAAAAAAAAAAAAAAAAAAAAAAAAAAAAAAAAAAAAAAAAAAAAAAAAAAAAAAAAAAAAAAAAAAAAAAAAAAAAAAAAAAAAAAAAAAAAAAAAAAAAAAAAAAAAAAAAAAAAAAAAAAAAAAAAAAAAAAAAAAAAAAAAAAAAAAAAAAAAAAAAAAAAAAAAAAAAAAAAAAAAAAAAAAAAAAAAAAAAAAAAAAAAAAAAAAAAAAAAAAAAAAAAAAAAAAAAAAAAAAAAAAAAAAAAAAAAAAAAAAAAAAAAAAAAAAAAAAAAAAAAAAAAAAAAAAAAAAAAAAAAAAAAAAAAAAAAAAAAAAAAAAAAAAAAAAAAAAAAAAAATTAAAGAATGGACATTTTTTTAATTCTATGGATTTGAAGATATTACTATTACTATTAATTTTAAAACAAACAAAAAAAAGTATTAATTAGGCTATTTATTTAATATATTCATAAAATATATATACACATACAAAAAAAGCACCTAATAACACAAAAAATACAACTTCTTACTCATCACCAAAGAATTTTCTTTTATACGCCTTTCTAGCATGTGAGCCTTCAGAACAATGCAATCGCTGGAGGCTCCTAACAATAGGGTTATCATATGACAATCCCATCTTCCTTGATAACGAGTTTCCATGGTTTTAATATCCTGATGAAATTTTTCTCCCTGTTCTTCACTGAAGTCGCCTAAGTTTTCTGGAAACCGATCTAAGTGACTGTGGAGGTAATGAAGTTTAATGCTCATGTTACAGCCAAGACAATTAAATTTTGAAAGCATATTTTCTACTAGTTCTATGTAATTCTCTGCCTTATGATTTCCAAGAAAATTTTGTATTACTTCAACAAACGAACACCAAGCATTCATTTCAACTTCGTTCATCGATTTTGTGAATTCTGGATCTTTAACAAGCTGTCTTATCTGAGGACCATCAAATATTCCAGCTTTCAGTTTTTCTGTGCTTATTCCAGGAAATGCATGTGACAAGTATCCAAAATATTGTCCATCTTGATCTAAAGCTTTAACGAATAGCTTTATAAGCCCCAACTTGATATGCAAAGGTGGCAATAATATTTTTTCTCTTGCAACTAAAGGTTCGTTGATTACGTTTTGTTTTCCTTGAATTATGACATTTCTCAAAGGCCAATCTTTTTTATCCCAATGCTGATTTTTTGCCCTGCTGTCCCAAAAACATAAAAAACAAGGATATTTGGTATATCCGCTTTGCTGTCCAAGGAGAAAGTTTACCATTTTTCACCCACTGATGTTCTTCATATATAACTAGTGATATTGTTTGGTATTCCTCTTTTAAAGTAGTAGAATGACCAATGGGTATTGATCCAAATTTATTACCGTTGTGTAAAAGGACACATTTCAAACTACGCTTTAAACTGTCAATAGAAAGACTCCATTCATCTGGTGTGTATTTTGATAAACCCCTCTAACATCGTTACAGAAAACCAAGTTATTTTCTTGAGAGAAAAAGGGCAGCCAGTCTCTATCTCTTTTACGGTAAAATGTAATGTTAGTACCTGGATCTAGTAGATTCTTTTCTTTTAATCTAGGGGCAAGTAATTCAGAAGCCTCCTTGGATAGATTTAGGTCTCTAATAAGATCATTTAGTTCTTGTTGATTGAAGCGTTGGGGACTTCCGACATCTGCTCGAAAATCACTGTCGTTATCGGATTGCAAATGCTGAATTTCATCAGACGTTGAAGTTTCTGTGTCATCTTCTGGGAGTGTAGGAAGACTACTGAATGTTGGAATGGGTATTTCTTCAGAATGTGGTACTGGCCTTCTTGCCGAATCTAAATCAGGATATGTCCATTTTTGTTTATTCTTACGATTAATGCCTAAAAAAATTGTGTTTTAATAACTGTCAGTTATTAAAACACATTTTTTAGTTTTTTATCTGTTTTGAGTAATATAATCAAATAATTTATGTGCTACACCCGTCCGTCGATAACCAATAAGTTTAAAATAACATATATATCTTATAACGGGTTGCCAATGTTTTTCAAGTAAGTTTATTTTCTATTTTTATATAATTTCATAAAAATAATTATTTTATTATAGTACTTAAAACAAATCAATTTTATAAAAAATTAAACCTTTTTATGTCTTTTCATGTTTTTTGTTACTATTATTGCGAGAGCAGACTAGCTCTTCATAAAAATCTCTAAAAAAGTATAATTAAAAAAAAATAAAAAAATAAATATCTTTATTCTGGAGAAAAGCCAAATAATTTTTTCTTTTAATTTGATGTTCCCAGAAATCAAAATAAACTATAAATGACATTTAAAGATACACATAACGTTTAGTAATTTTATCGCATGCTTAAAATTAACTATGAAAAAAACATTACACATTTTTATGTACGTCAATAAAGAGCACGACATAAACTTCAGTCCTCTCTATTAGTTGTTAAGTTTTATAGCGTCAAATTAAATGAAATGAAAGGCTGGCGTGTATGGCAACTTTAACAAAAGTAATTATTCCTACAGGATTTTTTTTCGCAAATTTAAATACAACTGGCTTTAATATGTTAAGAAATAAAAAGGGGTCAAAAAATACACAATGGAGGTTAATTAATTAGAATATTAAAATTTATTTTTAGCAGTCGTGTAAAATTAGTAAAATCAATTTATATAATAATCTTAGAAGTGTATAATTTAACAACATACTAATTAAATTATATCTTGAAAGAATTTAATGCAAAAGAATAAAATATATATATATTTTTTATTTTTATGACCGCCCACGCAGGCATGTATAAAAAGAACCGTAGGTGCCGGGCTTTCATATTATATTTAACCTTTTTTTTTCTCAGTTTTTTTAACTAATTAGAAGTACTAAAATATACAGACTAATAGTCTTCATGAGCCATACCTTGAAGGTCTTTCTCAAAATTATTCGCTGTAGAACAAAATCCAAATTGTGAGGCGGATTTGGATGGAACCCAGTTTGGTTTAAAAATGCTTTGGGAACTAGATAGGCACTGTCTGCTTTGAACGTACTACTACAAGAATGTCGTGACCAGAGCAAGGACTGTTTCGTTGATCACTGGAGGGCCTTCGATAGAGTACAACACAAAAAGCTTAAAGACATCTTAAAGAACATGAAGGTGGCCAACGGGGACGTTAGAATTCTCGAAAATTTATACTTAAGACAAACAGCAGCAGTACGACTTAACGGAAAGCTTACGAAAGAAAGCCAAATTCTTCGAGGCGTCAGACAGGGCTGCACACTGTCACCACTACTCTTTAATATATATTCAGACAAAATCTTTAAACAGGCTACACAAAAACAAGAAGTTGGAGTACAATTTAATGGAGAATATATAAATACGATACGATATGCCGACGGCACTGCCATCCTAAGTGATAAACTGGAAGACCTGCAACATCTATTAAACTGTGTAAATGCAGAATGACAAAAAAATGAAGCTCAACATGAATATCAACAAGACAAAACTTATAGTCTTCAGTCGACAACCACATCTTGATGCTGCACTACAGATTGATACAAAAAATATAGACAGAGTAACCCAGTTTAAGTACCTTGGATGTTATATCACCGAGCATCTAAATCCAGATAAAAAAATAAGATGTAGAATAGAGACAGCCCGAGCAACATTCTAAAAAATGAAACCACTATTCTGCAATGATAATCCGAATCTAAAATTACGGCAGAGAATGGTAAAATCCTACATATGGTCAGTTAAAGCCGCTAAAGTTAATCGGTTAGAAGCATTCAAGATGTAGTTGCACCGGCGAATGCTGAGAATACCCTGGACAGCTATGCAGAACAATGAAATGGTGCTAAGGGCCGACGCAACACGTATGCTACTAAATACAGTTAAGTGTAGGAAAATCTCATATCTTGGACATATCCTCAGAGGACACCTAATTATGATGGGAAAACTGGAAGGACGTAGAGGAGTGGGAAGGCAGCAGGCTTCCTGGCTAAAGAACATCCGTGAATGGACCGGCATACGCAGCGCAGATAAACTATTCCGATTGACGCAGAATCAAGAAAGACTCGCCAAGTAATTGCCGATGTCAGGGGGACCTGACATGGCACTTGAAGAAGAGAAAAATATACAGATATTACATTTAACGACACCTTCAGTACAACGCGATAATACTTCTGCTTAAAAATCGATCTTATAAAACCCGTGTGCTTTTGTAATTGCATTTAAGTGCGGAATTAGTATGACTCGTATTAAATTCTAATAGTATTTTGCTTTTAACGCAATTAAATATCCAATAATATATCTTTTTCAAATTTATGTTTTTTTTCAGATCTTGCAAGGGTATTAATATGGTTCGCTATATATTTTTAAATTCGTTGCTTTGTAAATAGACCCTTGCCAGTAATCTTTTTTGCGCTACAGTGCATTTCGTTAAATTTTTTCTTTTATCCTATAGGGAAAGTTATAAAATCAAAATAAACCCCAAGGTTTTCGCAGACTTTAGATTTTGGTATTTATAAATTGCAAAAAATATTTTATTTTATTTTGGTCTGTTTGTTAACATCATACCGTGCGAACAAAATATTATATATTTGGCATTTGTGCAAAACTTAAAAAAAGTAAGTAATTTTACCTTAAAAAAATAATGAGAGTAATAAATTTTAACATTTGTTCTATTGCAAACTTAAGTAAAATTATTTATGTGTACCTTCTAATGTATAATTAGACCATCTTTAGAGTATTGTTCTCATCTCTAGGGAATGGCGTCTCCCACAACTCTTAGCATTTTTGATTTTATTCAGGGAAGGGCTATTTATCCCATTAATGATTTCATGATTACAGGAAAACCTTTTTCTCTCGCCCACCGGCGAGATGTAGAGGATCTGTCGCTTTTTATAGTTATTTTTACGGCTTCTGCTTTAAGCCCAGTGTAGTTCCACCCTTGCTCCCAATAGAGCGACACGTAGTGTCCTTTTTATGCATTCTTTTACAGTCTAGCTTGAAAGGCCTAGAACTTCCCACTTTGTTAGTTTATTCATTCCTAGAGTGTCCAGACTGTGGAACCTACTACCACCAGAAGTTTTGACATCTCCTTCAAATCCCCAAGTGTTTTGGTTTCGTGTCAATAGACTTCATCTTACCACACTTAAGACACCCACGATACGTTGGTATTTAGGCCTTCGCCCTATGTGGACTATTTTAAGATTAAAAACAGCTGCAATATTTTATTTTACACTCCTAATACACAAATAAAAATTGTTGTGCATATCTACACATTTTGCTAGTGACCCATTAATTAATTATTATCCATGAAATTCTGGTCGACCTTTTTAGATGTTTACAATAAACTTCTCTTTTGCTTTACGTTATACAATATTTAGATAGATAGATAAAAAGATAAATAAATATTTATTTGTTCATTTGTAATACTAAAATAACCCTAGAACTATAAACCCATTTTTTACCTGTAAACTACAAACCGGGGTAAACATTTACCCCACGGAATTTTTGCTCTTAAAATCGTTCTGAAAGCAGTAATTTGACTTATGAGTACTCGAATTTTTTGTTTTGTTATACCCAAGAGAAGGGTGAAGAGCAAATCCAATGTTATCAAGATTTAGTTGGTTAAAAATTAATGTAAATAGCTTTAACTACTCAAAAACGGACAAACTGTCATTTAACAGACAAAAATTTATAACTATTTTTCTAAACAACCGATTTTCAAATTTCCAACGGGATTTCAAAGAGGACAAATATACCATCGTGATGTGTTAATAAAAAAGTCAATATAGTTGGGACTTTAAAAATTTAAACAAATTAAGAACCGATCAATAAAAAAAATCAAATTAATATACATAAAATATTGGTTTTTAACAATTTATTTTTGTTTCTCTTATGGAAAATATATAAAAAAAAATTAACAGATATAAAAATATTCAAAAGTACAGTTACAATTTTACTTATTATTATTTGCCTATTAAAATTTCCCGAGGTTGATATCTTCCCCGATTTGTAGTTCTAGGGATAATTATTAATAGGTAATAGAGACAAAAAATTTAACATTTATTTACAGTGACTTTGGTGACCATAAACAAATATTATTAACATTACACTTATAATATCGTAATAATCATTCAAATATTGAAATATCTACTCCGGGCTCCCCGACAATCCCAATCAGAGAAAACGCTTGAATTAATTGGTATCGACAATGGCGGAGACGCCGCACGGTGTCTTGAAGGTCAAAACATCAAAGGTTTATATGCAAGTGACCTAACTCATATATTGTATATTCTTTAAACTATGATTTTACGTTGTCTAATTTTTCTTAAAAAATGTATTAAAAAAAAATACCCTGGCTTTTTAAAAATAGTAAAAGGCCTCTATTGGTCCAAAAATATTATAAAAGTAAGGTTAGATTACGAGCGCTTAGTCATCATTGGCGCCAAAGTTGAACTTAAATTATATCGAACGCCATAAATACTTTATCATCAAACGCCAGCGACAGGTTTATAAGACCACCTTAAGTAATATTCTAATATTTTTTTCTTTTAACAGTCAAAATGTGTCTAACAAATTATATATTAGCAAAGAAAAATAAATTTGCCTTAATATCTTTAAATTACTAAAGCAATTATTATCTATCCTAATTAGTTCCTGGGAAATAAATAATAATATTTTACATGAAAATAAATAAATAAAAGAGAGAAGGGTCGTTTAGTTACCTTGAATAAAACTTAAAAAAACATTTAAATGCTAATTATAACCATTGCGGACAAACCCTTAGAAACAAAAACAAAATAGCATCATCTTTTGCCGCACTGAAATGTTATTTGATAAAATTTTCCTAATTATTTAAAATCCATAACATGAAACCACGAAAAGTAAACAAAATTTAATTTTCCGGGTTATCTTTGAAAATACACTGCGCACCAAAATTACCGTATAATTTTAAAAATCGTGGTAAATCTAATAATTTTAATGTTTCGATTTTTGTGATAATATAAATTTTTTACCTCCGGTATATTGTAAAGATTTATTGGTGGAATTGCAAAAACGCTGATGTTGTTACCATTTTTTGCAAACAGATTGAAAACATAATACCAATTCTCCATTTTAATTCCAATTTAGTTTGATTCGAATACGTTTTGCTAAATCGTCTATAAAGTTTTTCAAGTTTTTTTAAGTGTTTTTCCTTAAAATGAACCAGCAGCAGCAAGAAAATCGAAATTTGTCAGAATCTTACTGTATTAATTACTCTTCGCAAAAAAGGATACCTAACTGAACTCATGAACGGTTAATTGAACCATTTCAGGTTTACGCTGTAACTCGATCTCTAATGGGGTCAGATCAAACCAGACTTTCAAGAGGGTTTGTAACCAGTACTTCTCTACAAAACTAATTTTTGGGTCGTTATAATTTTAGAATCAGCCAAAATACGATAAGGAGAAGACTTGCCGCAGACGACCTGCGCCCTCGAAGGGCACCTACTGGCCCATTATTAACCTGAGAGCATAGAAGGCAAATATTGCATTTTGCTAGTAAACATGTTATTTGGAATAATGAAGATTGGGGAAGAACATGTTCACCGATGAATCCAGGTACTATCTTTTTTTCTGATGACAGGCGAAACAGAGTGTACAGAAGATCTGGGGAACGCTACGCACAGTGTAACATTGTAGGGACTGTACAGAATGGTGGCGTCTCAGTAATGGTGTAGGTGGGATTAATTTGGAGGCTCGTACGGCGTTAGTTCGGATAGATTGAGGGCGACTTACAGCACAAAGATACATTACAGACATTTTAGAAGCGCATGTCTTGCCATTTGTACCATTTGTTGGGGAGAACTTTATGCTTATGCAAAATAATGCCAGACCACACATTCCTAAAATTGTGCAGCAATATCGCCAATAGGTTGAGATTCCTGCTATGGTTTGGTCTGCAAGAAGTCCCGATCTCAACCCAATAGAACACGTTTGGGACATCGTAGAGAGACGACTACGACAACTACCAAACCCACCAAACACATTAGATCAACTGTTTTTGCAATTGGTTGAAATTTGGGATCAAATTGATTAAGAACAAATAAGAACAGTAATTTTTAGTATAATAGCAATAATTAATACTAGGGGAGACTATACTCAATATTAGTTTAATTTTCCTGAACTTTAAAAATTTTCAAATCCGTTATTTATTTATGATGTCAGTTTTTCCTATTTCAATACATTTTTAGCAAACAAAAAAACGTTTATTATTTCAGATGTTCCAAAACCAACCTTAAAAAACAAAATAAAAACCAAACATTTTTTCATTGCGACTGAAATTATGATTTAAAAATTATGCGTTTATTTTGGTGCGCAGTGTAGTTTAAATTCATCCCGGCTATAAAAGGCACAAATTTCCACAACCTTGAATTAAAAAAGGTATAATAAACTTATAATACACCACATTTTGTTTTCTAAAATTTTCTAAAAAATGATATTATATTATTCTTCAATTAACGTTTTTTTACCATAGGAAGATAACTTAGGTTAAATTAAGTGCTGGTTATTTATTAATATACCGGATAATAAAAGAAAAAGGTTAATTGTAAATGCCACAAGCTTAAATTTTGTATTTAAGGTTATATAAAAAAATAGAGCGATGCAAAATCCATAAATATTATATGAGGTTTAAAAATGCATTGATTAAAGAAGCCTTAAAAGGTTTCAAAGGGGTGTATGTAAATATTATTGTCTTGAATAGGATTTAAATTTCTTTAATTTAATATATCTAGCTAAATAAAGCATATGCGGATGTTTAAGATCTTTTTGCTTCTTATTTTAAAATAACTAACCCACCTAAGTAATATATTACGTGGTTCACATTAAGCCGATTGGTAATTTGGGCGCTTTTCTAAGCAGTGTTAATTGTTTAAAATAATAACATCTGCATGCAATGATTAAGCTAAAAAAAAAATAATTTGACGCCTAATAGTATTGCCAACGAATCAATGACTTGTAAAGGCACTTATAACTCTAAAAAGTTTAAAAATCACCAAAAAGAGTAACATGCCTCTGTCATCAGCATAAAGAACATCTCTCTCTACTAGGTAAGGGTTATTATATTTGTGGAGTATTTATTATTTGTATTTATTATATTATAGGTGATTACAATATTTTAAACCAGTAAATATATTGTAAAAAGGTACCACTTTTTAACCAGAATCCAGTTTTTAATGATAGCCAGCGATACTACCAATCACCGGTATCCTTTATCTTCTTCTAATTTGTTTACTCTGTATGTATCCCAGATCTTCTTTAGAATATCGTTTTAACATCTGAGGAATGGGGTATCCTACAACACTCATTATTTTTGACTTCATTTAAAAAAAAACTGTTCGTCTATCAATGATTCCACACTTACTGAAATGCTTACTTCTCTTGCTCACCGACACGACACGGCGGGCTGTATGGGATCTGCCGCTCCTTTATAGGTATTTTCACATCTTCTGCTCCGAGGTGTTAGCCAGTATAATTTCTTCTCTGGCAGTTTTAAACAAAGCAACACGTAGTGCTACTTTTATGCAATTTTTTACAGTCAAAGTTAAGAGGCCCCGAACTTTGTTTGTTCCTTTATCCCCACAATGTCCAAACGTTCAGACAGTCCAGCAGATGGAACCTGATACCCCCACAAGCTTTCTTTTGTCCCCCAAATCTACAAATTTTGAGTCTCGTATGAATAAACTCCCTCTTACCACACTTCAGACACCTACGGTATGTTAGTACTTAGGCCTCAGCATTCGTGGACTGTCCTAAGATAAAAAAACTTTGACAGAGTCCCCTAAGCTAAAAACTATTTTTTTAGTACATACTAAGGGAAAATATAAAACAACGGATAAATGCAAAAAAACATACAAATTTTTGACGCTCAAACCATAAGATTTTCTTTAGGGTCTTAAAATTCTTCGTGGACTAACCCAACATAAAAATATCATAAGCCCATAAAAATGTTAATTCTTTTTTTAAAATTTTCTTTTTAAAACATACAATTTAATTTTGAATGACAATTTACGCCTACGAGAAAATTTAATACCCTCAAAGCTCCCATATGTCTTTCTAACTTTATATAATTTATCATTTTATGTTAGTATATAATTAAATTTACTTTACCCCAAGCCAGCATACACATTATAATTCTACATTAGTTTTAAGTTTGAAAGTTAAACCTGCGGGTGTTGTTCTTTAAATACTAACAGTGTTTTTTTTTAAATCAGTAAGTTTGTTGTTGTTAAATATAAACTCGAAAATTTAAGTCAGTAAGGTACATATTACTTGTCCTAAGTGGATAGTCTACCAAGTTTATGTGAAAGTCTAGCCAGTATTTAAGGAATCTGTTGAAAATATAGGACTTCTCTAGCTTTAATGTGTCATGCATGTTTTATTAGAAATAAATAAAAATAATTTAAAAACCAAAGTAATTAACCTATATTAAACAAAAGTTATTTGTTTTATATAACAGATTTGCTAAGGTATGAGTCCATTTTAAAATAATCCAATCTAATTTACTGCCTCTCTTTGGAGTATTCCATTGCTATTTTTCTAACAAAATAGAATTTTTTAAAATTTAAAAGTTTGCCTAAGATGAAGCTTTACAATTTTTTGGACGTTACGATGTAGGGGAACATATTGTCATAAGAAATGACACTTCAATCACATATCCAATCTAGGCGCACTGGACTGCGCCAGGCCTGACGCAGTGTGTATACTACATATAAAGTTAAAGCGCATTTTATCCTTATCATAACCTCATTATCCTTCCACATAAGGGTATAAGAATTTACATAAGTATTCTAATTACCGGTCAAAAAATTTGGAAAGCTATGTCAGCTGGTTTCTAAGATATTTAATATTGAAAATCGCCCATTTTACTAGTGACTTACTTAGTGACTTATCCAAATTATGGGGCACTTCCTGTGTGTAAGTAGATTTAAGCACACAAGTAAAAAAAAAAATGAAACACTGCACATTTTTTATTCGGACCGCCCTGAAACAGGGGCGGCAGTATCATATATTTAAGGGGTATATTAGAAGTTTGCAATATGACTGAACCTGAGTTTCTGAGGTCTTAATTGTCTTAAAATTAAAAATGCAGGCAGGATTTTATTCCATTTATTAAACTAGGTCCAAGATCTCATTCAAAAATCTTGGCATATACTAAAATTAGAAAATTGTTCTTTTTTAACCTAGCAAGTTTTTTACTGATTTAAAGAATATTTTTATACACAGTAAGATTTCTAATTTTAGATTTCAGTACTTTAAGGGATTAAGTTTTTTGGATTGAAACTTGGCTTTTATTTTACATAGGTGTTTGGGTATTATAGTATGGTTACCATGCCTTTAATCAGAAAAATAGGAATTTCCTCTTAACCACATCGCCTAAAGACCGGAGCTTGAAGTTAGGCATCCCTAAAGAAAATCGCTACTCCCCACTAAAGTCTACCAAATTGTATTCCTAATTCCTTAATATTTAATTTTTTGCATCATTTATACCTTTTACATGGTCTATTTACCATGATACCTACCTATTTTTTATACAATTAGAAACAACATTGGCGTTCCAATTTAAACCTATACAAAAAAAAATTATATTTTTTAATATATTTCTATAATTAAATATATATATATATATATATATATATATATATATATATATATATATATATAATATATATATATATATATATATATATATATATATATATATATATATATATATATATATAAAATAACTTTTGAGACTAAGCATAATGTATTATTAAGGTAAACTACAAGCCAAAGTAAAAGGTTATAAAAACCCAAACCCCAAAGAATAACTCTTTCTATACAATATTTCGCATTTTTATTAAACAAGTAAAATAAATCTACTAAAACTAACTAAGCTTAAAGTTATTCTACGAACCTTGCAAATACCGCAATAGAAAACTCAATAAAGCACATTTACAACCCTACCTAACTCGTAACAGTAATTAGCTTTT